>BJCM01220823.1:0-13179 GCA_018326385.1 Flaveria bidentis | reverse complement strand
ATTTTGTTTGTGTCTAGTCAATTGTATCTAGCTGGCTCTCAAAGTATAACCAGCTGTAGGATGTAGTATAAGTATCTCATGTTCTTGTATCTTTCACATATGCTTTGTAACACTTGTAATAGAACATAGAGAAAGCAATATACTGCATTCTTGAAAACCATACACTTGTGTTCTTTGTGTTCTGTCTCTTGGATTACTTGTGTTCTTAGTATCTCAACTTGGTTAATCCAGTTTACTGTTTGATTAAAGTTTAGTTAATCTCTTCTTTGTGTTGTTGTGTTGTAACTTACTCCTTCAACGATCTTGCAGCCATGTTGTACTTTTTTATGACCTGATTCATATATTTACTTTGATTGATGAAAATACCAACTACTGATTGTTGTACTTGAAGGCTAAGTGCAGGACCGTTTAAGGGAGTTTTGGTCACTTACAATACAACACACAATAAGTAGAGACTGTTTAGAACACTTAACAAATAAAATAGGGAATTGGTAACACAAGATTGACACTTAGAACACTAGCAAATGTGAGACAAACAAGAACGAAAAAAACACAAGTGTTTGGTTTTCAAGGATATTGTATATTGCTTTCCAATTCTTTTACAAGTGTACAAGCATAAATTAAGTTACAAAGACCTAAGATACTTATACTACATCCTACAGCCTGTCATACTTTGAAGGCCAGCTGGATACATGATCTAGACAACAACAAAATCAATGTAAAGTCAAAAGGCAGATTGTCTTTTGACTAGTGACTATGACATGCCATAGCTCACATCCTAATATATTACAAAAAGGATAAAAGTACATAAAGTAGAAAGTAAAAGACTCAAGTCCTTAATGTAAAGTTACCAAAAGGATGGATATTTTCACCAACTTTTGAAAGTTAGTGAGTCAAGAGAGTTGCAATGAAATGTGGTCCAGTTTTATGGTAAAGTACATCAGATAAAAGCATGTATTAAAAATTCTTCGAAAGATAATCTGTCTTCACTTCTTGGCTTCAGAAGACTTTGTCCTTGAAGCTTCGCAAGACATCACTCTAAGCTTCGGAAGATGTTGGTCTTGGCTTCGGAAGATTTTACACTTAGATTATTTTCTAAGATAGTGTGTAAAACTTCCGAATCAATCTACTCAACACTTAGTGCAAGCATGCAGGATAGACTTTTGGATATGATTGGATGTTTTGGATGCATAAGCCTTATATAGAACCTTAAACCAAGGAAGAATATAAGTTCTCCCATTAAGCTTATTTGGAATTTGGATTACATAAGAGTTTAGAACTCTCTACAAAGCTAAATTTTTATGGATGCAAATATGTTGTCATCCATATAGACTTGTACAACCAACAAGTCTTGTGCTTGCTTCTTCAAGAACAATGTTTGATCGATCTTCCCTCGGGTATATCCATTCTATGGTAGAATCTTTGACAAAGTTTCATACCACTTTTTGGGTGCCTAAATGAAGACCATACAAAGCTTTATCTAACTAATAAACTCTGTGCGGGAAGTATGGGTCTTCAAATCCTAGTGGTTGTGCAACATATATATCTTCACCTATCTTCCCATATAAGAATGCACATTTCACTCCATTTAGAAGAAAATGAATTTCTTTAATGAAGCATAAGCAAGGAACACTCATATTACTTCCAATCTAGCTACTAGAGCAAAGAGATCGTCATAGTCAATGCCTTTTTCTTGAGTTTAACCTTGGGCAATTAGTGTTGCTTTGTTTCGAATGACAATCCCTTTGTCATCTATTTTGTTTCTATACAGTCATCCGGTGCCAATGGCATATTGACCTTCAATAAGATCAACCAATTTACACACCTCTTGCTTTCTGAATTGCTAAGATTCTTCTTGCATGGCTTCTATCCAACTATTGTCTATAATGGCTTCTATGATGTTCTTAGGTATAGTGAGGGATAGAAAGCAAGAGAACAAGCAAATGTTTGTTGTATCAAATTAACTTCTTGTTAATCTAAACTAAGGTCACCTATAATGTTTTCTAATGAATGATATTTGTGAGTTATCATGGTTTCAATCTGGTCAATAGGAATTGTTGAATCATGATTGTTGATGGTTAGGTCAGGTGTTAATGGTTGAGCAAGAGTATTGGATGTGGTTGGGTCATCTGGCTATGGGTTGTCATAAAATGTTTGGCGTGAATCATGAAAGAAATCTAAGATTTCATTATCATGATGTGTGTCTAGTAGGGACTGATAACCATTTTTTTCTTCAGTTATGTCCTGAAGATGTGACCTTGTTTGCTTTCTTGGTTGAAGATTAACTATAGCTTGTGGTTGATCGGTCATAGGTGTTGATGATGATGGGGTGTTTGTTGATGTTCATATAGAAGTGTTTGTTTAATCTGGTGGAGTTGTAACTGTTTTACTTAAAGGAGTAGCTGTTGTTTTTCTTGGAGGATTAGTAGTTAATGGTACATCGATGTTTGTTGCTAGAACTATGGGATATTTATTATCTTCATTGGTGCCCGAAACATTAAAATAAGAGGTTTCAAATGATTTTGTTAGTGAATCTATATTAAACAACGAGTTAGATCCAATAACTTTCTTAGTGAAAGAATGATCATTAAAATCAATATAAGTTGTTTCTTCCACTATGTTCAGTATTAGGTTGTATACTCTATAAGTTTTGGAGCTTCCAGAGTATCCAACAAAGAACCCATCTTCTGCTTTTGGAGCAAACTTTGATAGATATTCTCTAGTGTTTAATATAGATACAAAACAACCAAACGCCTTAAGAAATTCAATAAAAGGTTTTATTTTAAACATGAATTCATACGGGTATTTAATGTGTGGTGTTCTGTTTTGAATGTAGCAAGTTGTTGTTATTGCTTCTGCCCAAAATGATATCGGCAATATAGAGTCCGCTAGCATGGATCTAGTAGTTTCAATTAATATTTTGTTCTTCCGTTTAGTAACTCCACCCATTCTACTGAGGAGTCCTTGCTACGCTAAATTGTTGACTCATCCCTTTCTCTACATAAAAGGAAGAAATAATATCATAATTAAATTTAGTACCATTATTAATTCTTAAAGATTTTACTTTATGATCTAATTGATTTTCAATTTTAATGATAAATGATTTCATGGTTTTTGATGTTTCTGACTTGTGTAGAAGAAAAAATACCCATGTAAATCTAGAATAATCATTACTATCACAAGGCAGTATTGCTTTGTGCCTATGCTAAAAATGTTTATTGGGCCAAATAGGTTCATATAAAGCATTTTGAGTGGTGTTTGATTAGAGTTTACCAACTTAGACTAAATTTGTTATCTACTGAACAAAGAAAAAGTTTTTTTAGTTTAGACCAACCCGATTCAACATATATAAAGATAAGATGTTGTAATTATGTATGAGTTAAGACTTTAAAAATAAAATGATGATATCAGTTTTTAATTTTTTTAAAAAAATTGTTTTATAAAGTAATTTAACATTTTGCTTCAAAATAAACCAATTTTATAGAATGTAATTTTTAAAAAAATATGTCAGGACCGTGTACGTACGGAATACTAACAGATTCTGCATTTATACCGAATCAAATAGTGCGGAATCTTATTTGATTGGTGATCCAATCAGTGAGAACAATTAACTGATTGATTTAAGATTGAAACTAAACATAATGAATGAGTAGATATCAATCAGGATTGATCTATGAAGTTGGACAGGCTTCCTTTGACGTTCTAGATGGCTAGGGTTCGTGTATTACGAAGTATGCTCTTAATTGTTGCAAAGTGTTCTCGCAGGGTTATGTTTTTCCACGAATTAAGTGGTATTTATAGGTTTTGGGTTTCCAATCGTACGACTAAACAGTTAGCTTGGTTCAGTCGTGTGACTGAATCATGCAATTGATCCATACGCACGACTGAAGGTTCAGTCATGCGACTGAGTCAATCTTATGTCTCAATAGTGCGACTGATCCAGTCTCTTGGTTCAGTCATGCGACTGGCCCATTAGCATGATGTATTCATGCGTATGGTCCATTAGCATGGTCCATTCGTATGAAGACTCATACGACTAAGTTTAAACACATTTCTCAATCATTATTGACTAAGAACTATGCACAATAACTGCAAACCTATATAGTAAGTTCATTATACTTTAACACACAATAATACTATGAAATATTAAACATTATAAACATCAACCACATATTATATTTCGTTCAACCCATTCATTACATATGTGTAGGAGATGACAAACTGTTACATTAAGCACATAAACTAGGGACATATGTATCAACAAACTCCTCCTTGGACCTAGTTTACTCTATTGTCTGACATCCTTCATATGATTTTCAAACTTCTTGTACTTCTCTCTTGTGCCTCCTGCGTGTATTTCAAACGCAAAGTAGATTCGTATCACATTTTGGAATTGGAGGGCTTTTATAATATCATGCGTGTCATAGAATAGTGGCCACTTGTATAGAGTGTAGACATCTTCTATTGGCAAGTTGGTAAGCCACATTGGGTCAAATACCCTGATAGTTTCCATTTTGTCCTCTCTGTTCAGAACTATGACCGCTTCACTTGTCCTCCAGTCATAATACCACCATTTGAAGTGTGGAGTGAAGTCCTTAGGCATTTCCCATAAAGGAATCTTAGACATTGTGCGCGGAGGACTCCATTTCAAAACTACTTTCGGCTTCCCAGATATAGGGACAACTTCAGATCTACGAATGTACCTTTTCAGTTGTTGAGGTCTGAAGTTTACCCACCTAGTGTGGTATTCTTTCTTCAAAGCAGCTTCAAACCAACCTGACATCTTTCTTGGATTTGCATATAGCAGATCTAAGCACGCCAGTTGGTTGAGCTCAAAACCTGGGAGAGTCTTCAGATCATGAGGATATCTAAAGTACTTTATCCCCATCTATCTATTTACTACATAAACATTTAAGTCCTCAAAATAGGCCCACGCAATGATTTTGCCCAACACCTTCTGATGTTTCTTGACTTTGTAGAGTTTAGTGTAGGCATTTTGCTTTAGAGTCGTGCGCTGGGCTCTTATTGCAGCAAAACAAGTTGTTCATTCAACCTTCTTAATATCAAAATTAGCATCTGAGGCTTGGGCTTGTCTTTCATCATTTTCCTTTTCTTTCTCCATTTCATCCAGCTTCTCAAATGTAGCACTGCCAAAAGTATCACCCAAGTTGGGTATCACATTTCCCTCGTGGTTAGTGTACTCTAGATAGTGTTCAGAAGTGACATCCTCTATCTATATTTCATCAACATCTTTCAGCTCATCCTCACTTATAACATCTACCTCTGGAGCATCTTTGACAAGCTCATCAGGATTCAGTCTGAACATCTCAGCAAGTTGCTCGTCGGTTAGATCATGTATAATCTCTCCTTCTTCGGGAGTGTAGCTCATTGACCTTCTGATGATCCCTTGCAAATCAAGAATCATGGTAAACTGAGACTTGATTTGTTGAAGGGGAGCAACATCATATTCTTCCTGCTATGGAATTTTATCTGCTTGATTAGACATTAATCACATCACACATAAGTCATTTTATAAAACATTAAGACATAAATAGACATAAGTGATCAATAATTACATTAATGTAATACATAATTCAAGTACAAAAGTTTTTAAATACATAAACATCTAGTCTTTACTTATAACTTGAATCATAGGTTCTTCAGCAGGAGGAGCGGAGGATGAGGCACCTTGGTCTTGACTACGTTTGGTCCGCCTCTCTTGAGCTCGAGGAGAGGCTGATGTAGCAGCATCGCCTTCCTAATGATCATCATCTTCTCGATCCTTTCCGCTCGGTCCACCCTCTCCAACCTCCTCCTCAGACTCATCTTCATCCTATTCATCATCATCATCATCATCACCGTCTTTGATCTTCAAAGGCTCGCTCTTAGATCCTTTTAGCTTTAGAAGTATCCTTTTGTTCTTCCTTTCAAGATCCTAAATTCTCTTCACCAAAGCCAACACTAGCTCATTTTGACTAGTCAGTGCATGGTGGACTTGGCTTAGAGCTCTCTCATATATGTCACTCTACACACTGAGCTCCCTGATCTGTTGAGCTTGAGCTGCATTCTCCTCCATCAGCTGATTAAGCTGTGCACCTCTTTGCTCATCAGTAGCCAGCAACTTTAGAAAAATACAGTTGAGGCTGGCTAGCTGTTCCTCTAACCCAATGTGGGGTAGCAAGGATCCAACCATGAATGGAGTGTGGGTGGATGGACCGACTTGGTGAGTGGTGGTGGTAGTAGTGGATGTGGTGAATATGGGAGCTGGAATGTGTGTGGACTGTGGTGGAGTGGTTGAGGCAGTGGTGGTGGGATGAGAGAAAGTGGTAATGGGTGGAGTGGTTGTGGTAGTGGTCATAGGAGTGTAGTAGTAGGTGGAGTGGTGGTAGTAGTGGTGTTAGGAGGTGTAGTAGTGCGGGGTCGAGTGGTGGTGGTAGCTGTGGTAGAAGATGTGATCAATGTGAATCTTGGCCTCTTACCATTTTTGCCATTAGGATGGCTATCCTTTTCTTCCTGGAGCCCTTTGCAGTAGAAGCTCCCCTTGGGCTGATGGGCTGGTCAGGTATATAAGTAGGGTCAATGACATTAGTATCATCACCTATAGTACTAGCTGGGCGTCCACCAACCGCCTCTATCCCCTTCACAGTGGGCACAACTCGGCTCCCAACTGTCCTAGTGAGTGGCTCATCATCTGACTCCTCCTCTTCATCTATCAAGAAGTCCTAGTGGAAAGTAGCCTTCTTTGTTCCACCAGGTGCATCACCACCTTGACCATCATCATGGTCATCATCATCATCGTCTTCTTCATCGGTGGGTAAGGCGATTGGTTCAACATCCGAATCACTGTCATCGTGACGCCACTTCTTGTGAGATGGCGTGTAAAGCCCCGTTCCCGGGATGCTTACAGCTAGCCAATCATTGCTCATAAAACATATAATTACATTAACTTAAAATAAACATTGCAGCGAAACATTAAAAACAACATTTTCATTATAAATGCTTTTGCAAAATAATACAACATTCGTTACACAATTTCCTTTGTTCGCATTACAATGAAAAAAAACATTAACAAAAGAATGCCATCCAAAATGCCAAGTAGCTGCCCCGCGCCATCCTCAGCAATGCTCATCTGCCAACTGGAAAAATGCATAAAAAGTCAGTGTTGCTAAGTGAGTTCTAGTTTTATAATAAAACATATTTTACTTCCTTATAAAACTGTTCTTTACTTTTTTTCAAATCATACCAGACTTAGAACATGATCATACATCATACATACATACAGATAATAGTTATTATCTTCATCAGCATTCATTTCGTACATTTATTATCTTTCGTTTTCATCTAGGTCCTGTCATGTGCTTAACCCCCCTCTAGAGCACCAAGCAATTCATCTAGGGTTAAGCGACAAGGACCCCATATATATGGTCAATCACAAAGATTGAACCCCTGTGTATCCTCATTGGGTATTTAACCCGCACACAGTTGAGCTGACAATCCCTCATTGGGTGTGAACCTCCATACATTTGCTTAATCACACGGATTAAGCCCCAGTTTGCATCCTCATGGGGTAGCTAACCCGCACACAGTTTAGCTAACACTCCTCATTGAGTGTGAACCTCCATACATATGCTTGCAAGCCTTTCTTTCGTTTGCTCATTCATTAATGCATGCATTCTTTCATTTAGTTCCTCTTTTCATTATCTTCCACTTTATGTTACATAATACTTTCATTTCATTCATTAACATACAACGTAAAGCCACGGGAAAATAAACATACGTAACAGGAACATTAACATTAACATACACATACAACATCATCATACATGGCATCATACATACATAACATACATCATACACATCCAGCATAACATCATGCACTTCATGCCAAAGCATCATACATCATAACATGCCCATGATAACGTCTATGATCTTAAAAATTCAACTTACATAGCCCCCCCGGGGAACCTCCCAAGTCAAAGCCTAACCTACACCTTTTCTCCAAAAAAGTCAGAAATATTCTAAGTGTTCATCCGTATTTGTCTTAGTTCATCTGCATTTCTTTTAGTTCATCTGCATTTGTTTTAGTTCATCTGCATTTGTTTTAGTTCATCTACATTTGTCTTAGTTCATCCGTGTTTGTCTTAGTTCATCCGCATTTCTTTTAGTTCATCCGCATTTGTCTTAGTTCATCCGCATTGACTTTGCTCATCCGCATTTCCTCCAATACTCATCCGCATTTCCCATACTTAGTCAATGTTCATCCGCATTAACTTTCCATCCACATTGACTTTAATCCGCATTGACTTTCATCCACATTTGCCAACACTTAAGCAGTTTTCTCTAAACTTAGGCATGTGATCTACCGTTTGGGCGTATGAGCAACCTAGGGCACACTATTCATCAGATTCAGTCCCCAAATCATATCTTTCATGTTCTAAGCTTAACTCTTACATTCTAAGCCTTAGAAACACAACAGAACATCATCAAATCATGAACACAACCCAGAATCATACCATAACATCATCATGCACACACTCAAACATACGGGTATAAAACCCAGTTTTATAAAAACATACATCCATGCATTTCCAACCCCAAAATCAGTTAAAAACATGTAAAAAGAGGGGTTCTAGAACTCACCTTAGTAGCTCTTGAGTATGGCTTCTTCCAAACTCGTTTGCAAATGAGTTCAACCGCCTAGAAACCCACTAAAAACATACACCCGAACACACACAAACACACATAAGCATACACCCGAGGACATAACCGGTTAAGAACACCATAAAACCATGAATTCTTACCTTGAATTTAAATTCTCAGCTTGTTCTTCTTCAAAACCTGAAAACTCTACACTTTCTCTCTTTAGAATCCATATGCAGAAAGGTGATGTGCAAGAGTGGGCGGCAATCACCTTTATTCACCAACTTTTTCAAAGTTTTATCCTTTTGACACTTTTTACCCCATAACTTGGGTAAAATATCTTTTCCTTTCTTTTTCTTCACTTTATTCTTTTTTCTTTGACTTAAAAAAAATAACCAGGTGTTACACGGCTCCACATAATCCAAGTGCCTGAACAATCTCCTGACATGGGGCTTCACCTGCTTCCCCTGTACACCTTTATCCTACCCAGGGTGGTGTCATCCATCACCTCTAACATCACTGCATCATCCTTCTCCTTAGGAAACAGAGGAGCTTCTCATATATGATCATTTGCAAGAACCTTGGATACATGCAGAAGCCTTCCTTGCCTTTGGCCTCAAGGTTTTCTATCAAGTAGGAGAAGATCATGTTGGAGAAGTTGAATGGGTGATTCAGCACTAGTGCAACGTAAGCATTCTGGATTTGGTCAGATAGATCATCAAATCCTCCTCTCCTTTATGCTATGCACTTCATTATGACATGGTCCAAGTACTTGAACTGGTGACACAGGTTGCTTTTGTTGAGCACACTTGAGTTGATGTCCCCAGTGTACTTCATCCGAAGAAAACAGTCCCTTACTATCAGAGGATGTAACTTGGTCGGGTGGGGTTCATCATCACCCAGATCTAGTACACATCTAAGATCAGTTGCAGTGACTTCAATCTCTTGGCCAAAAATGGAACTTCGAATACAGTAAGGCTCAACAGATCTGTCAACTGAAGCACCTTCCCAGAAGGCCTGCAGAAGAGACCGGTAGGGTGTGCAAGTAGTAGAGATAGCTTTGTAGATCCTCGACCTCCTCAGAAAATCAATAATCCAAACAAACTCGGTAGCATTCTGAGTGGTGGCATCAACATGAGCACAAATGTTGTGCTTGGTGTTGATAGTCCACTTATCTGTCATGTTTCTGTAACAGAAGACACATATACGATAGATTTGTGCATAGCAGCAGACAGTTGAAATTAAACTATTTTTGAGATCAGTCTGGTTCAATCGTGCGATTGAACCATACGACTAAGTTCAGTCGTTCGATTGAGCATGCGACTGAGTTCATTCGTGTGTTAGGTCATGCGGTTGAGTCAATCATGCGACTGAACTCATACGCCGAATTCATTCGTGCGATTGAGTCATAGCTCAAGCATGCGATTGAAGTTCATCAACACTTTATTTGTATAACCCTTTGTTCGACACTTTAAATTCAATTCTTTGTCAAAACTTGATGTTAAGCGTTGTTTATTGACTCATTAGACTCGCAAACACTCAAAATAAGACCTAATGTTCTTTAAATCAACGATTATGTCCATTTAAGTGGTTTATTTTGAAGAGTTTGTCTAAGTTCTTGTTTTGAAAGATTTCGGTCATTAGGGCTTGATTACAGGGGATATTTGAGTAGATTTTCGTCTCACATTACCTGTATACATAGAAAGTAAATGTTAGAATCACTATCATTATGTTAAATCAGTCAAACAAAATTTGGGCAGAGTCTTGGTACTTTCGGGCGACTAAGGGCGATTGAGGGGTGATGAGAACATGCGACCGACTCCTTGCTATTTATACTAGGTTAACATTCAATCGTGCGACTGGGCCCATTTGCGTGCTTCATTCATGCGACTGGGGTTCAGTCATGCGACTAGCTCACATGCATGGTTCAATCATGTGAATGGCTCATACTTGTGATCCAATCGTGCGACGGGTCCATACTAATGGTCCAATCGTACGATTGGCCCATACTTATGGTCCAATCGTGCGATTGGTCCATACTTATGAGTTTGACCTTGTACACTTTCAAAGAAACACATGTAACTATTGATAAGACGGTATGACCGATGATCATCTCAGACATGACCTTTTTAATTTGAAATACTGGTTGATCACTTTAGACATGATCCTTTTACTTTCAAAAACCCGATTGGTCACCTCAGACGTAACCACTTTTAGTGAGTGATTTATAGATTGAATCCAGATGATTTGTTCAACTCTTACCTAACAAATAACTAAAAGTTAAATAAAACAACTTGAAACGAAACAAGATATATTTTTGTATTTTTGATTGGAGATGGATTTAAACCTATTAGAGTTCTTCTAACCGATTTTACTTCGGGACATCACAGCTTCAAGTCTATTTTATCATTTCTGGTACGATTCATTATGGAATCATACAGGTATATCAAAATCATTTGGGAAATTTTAATAACCATTTTGATGCTAGATTCTTGTTTTGACCAAGAGTCAATAGCAATTTTAGGAGATCATACTAGAGCTATAAGATGCACACAATGATTTTGACTTTCAAGAATTGCATCTCACGATGATTGTCAGACTTGTCCTCTTAAATCCATACATAGATTTTTGACACACATTGGTAATGAGTTAATGTATAATATTTCAACATGCATTTGTGGATCCCACACTTATATGGTAATCAACATTCCTCAGGAGATTTTTGAGCGGTATATGGGTATTTTGACAAGAAGAAACTATTCTAAGAGCTTTAAAAGAAATGCCAAGCTTCAAGTCAGTGCCACCGCATAGCATAGAGGCGCAAACAACAATGAATTCAAGAATATTTAGGTTTACTTATCCTCAGGTCAGGGCCACCGTACAACAGAGAGACACACAACCTATCTTCTTGTTAGAGCATTTATTTTCTTTTTGCACATAACGCACCAACAACATATGTTATTAGCTTGATTGCATTTTTCATTTTTCCATGTGCTTTGCTCATTTTTATGGTCGTCCGCACACATTTGTGGCGTTTATTTTGCTCTTCACCCCTTATTCACTCTTCACCCCTTAGTTTGAATTTTAAACCACCAATGAGGTCTACTCATCTATTGTGTAGAATCTACCGACATATCATATAGTGAACTAGCATCCTCTAGGTCTACTTTTTCTATGTTACCTCAGTAGCATACTAGTTTTACTATCATTTTTCCTTTTATTTTTCTTAGACTTCTCAGACTTATACTTTGAATTTTGCATCTTAATCATTTAAAATCTTTTAAAATCCCAAACAATTTGTTTCCTATGTACTATCATTTTCCATAAACGTTAAATCAGAATCACAGATTTGATTTCATTTCTTTTAGCTAAGCTGTCCTCCTACCTTGTTTTTTTAAATAATTAACTACTACACGAATTTAATACTAATTTAACCTATTCTCCGCCTAAAATTCTAAAAACAAAAATATTTTTGTGTTTTTGGATTTTAATAAACAGGAAAATAAAATAAAATAAAATAAAAATAAAATAAAAAAACATGCCAGACTATGCACTTTCTTCCTCTAAAATCAAATCACTTTTCTTTTTCACTCCATTATCCTCTAAAAGATATAAAAACCTCAGTTTATCAAATGCTTTTGTGTAGAGGTCGGCGCGTTGAAAATCTGTATTTATTTTAACCACATCGATTAATTGCTTTTCAAAACAGTCACCTATAAAGTGATATTTAATACCGATTTGTTTAGTTTTAGGATGTTGGACTGGATTTTTGGTGACAACAATCGTAGCATAATTATCAACAAAAATAGGAGTGTTAGAGAATTGCAAACCGTAGTCGCGCATTTTCTGTTGAATCCAAATGATCTGCGAACAACAACTTGCTGCAGCAGCGTATTCAGCTTCACAAGTTGACAGAGCAACCGATGTCTGCTTCTTACACTGCCAGGTGACTAACCGTCTACCAAAGAATTGACAACCTGCAAAAGTTGACTTGAAATTCATCTTGCAACCACCATAGTCCGAGTCAATATATGCTGTAAGCTCAAAATGATCGTCATGAGGATACCACAACTCGAGTGTTGGAGTACCCTTCAGATAGCGAAAAATCCGTTTCACACCAATGAGATGATTTACTTTTGGTTTTGTCTGATATCTCGAACAAAGACACTTGGCATACATGATAACAGGACGAGAAACTGTGAGATACATAAGGGATCCGATCATTCCTCTATACATTGTAGCATCAACCAGATCACCATTTTTGTCGGCTGCCACATCGTGGTTCGTGGCGAGTGGAATTCCACTAGGGGAAGAATTCTCCATGTCAAACCGACTGAGGATGTCCCCTACATATTTAGTCTGATGCAGGAAGATTCCTTTTGGTGTCTGATCCACCTGTAATCCTAGGAAGAACTTCATATCTCCCGTTGCACTCATCTTGAACTCTGCTTTCATTACAGATTCAAATTCTTTACATAATTCTTCATTCTTGGAACCAAAGATTATGTCGTCTACATATATCTGTACCAGCAGTAAATC
>BJCM01220791.1:0-11565 GCA_018326385.1 Flaveria bidentis | reverse complement strand
AACTGTTCACTTCTCTATGATTTCAAACATAAAAATGCTTCTTATGTGGCATTTGGTGGGGATAAAAAGGGAGGTAAAATTGTTGGTGAAGGAATGGTAACTGTTACTTACTGTTAAATTCTTAAGCTAGGTTTTTCTGTTCCAGAAGATTGGGTCCTTCTCAAAGCATCAAGAAAAGGAAACACTTATGTTTTGGATATGAACAACACCTCACTCAGAAACATGAATCATGCCTCCTATCTAAGTTATCAGAAGATGTATCTCAATCGTGGCACAGAAGGCTTGTCCATTCTAACATGAAGAACATGAACAAATTGGTGAAAAATGACTTAGTCATTAGATTGCCAAAGAAATAGTTTTAGTGCTCAACTCACTATTCTTCTTGTTACAAAGGAAAACAACATAGAGTGTCACATAAATCCAAAATTATCAATACTAATACTACACCACTCAAATTTCTTCACATGGATCTGTTTGGTCCTACCAATATGATAAGCATTGGAAAAAGGCAATATTGTTTGGTGATAGTTGACAATTTCACAAGATTTACATGGTTCTATATCTTAAAACAAAAGAGTGAAACATCAGAAACATTAATGAACTTTGTGATCAAGATTAGAATCAACTTGATACAAAAGTAAAAAAATTTAGGAGTGACAATGGTACTGAATTTGTCAATTTTGAACTGGATTCCTTTTGCAGGAACAAAGGTATTGCAAGGCAATTCAGTGCACCAAGAACACCGCAACAAAATGGAGTTGCTGAAAGAAGAAATAGAACTCTTATTGAAGCAGCCAAAACAATGCTAGCTAATTCATAATTGCCTATCACCTTTTGGGCTGAGGCAGTGAATACTACATGCAATGTTCAAAATAGAACATTAATTGTCAAAGAACACAACAAAACTTCTTATGAGCTCTTGTTTAAAAGAAAACCATACATAAGATATCTTAGAGTTTTTGGGTGTCATCTATCTATTTAAAACATAAAAGAGTCATTGGGAAAATATTTAGAAAAAACATATCATGGTTTCTTTGTTGGATATTCTTCAACATCTAAATCTTATGGGATCTATATTCCACAAGATAAAATTGTGGAAGAAACTCCTAATGTATCCTTTGATGAATTTGTATTCACTAAATTTGTTAAAGGTTCATCATGGTTGTTTGACGTAGATGCTCTAACTGAATCATTTAACTATGATTATTTGAACACTGCAGGATGTGATGAAGTATGTTATCCATTTGTTCCACCTCATATGAATGAAGTAACATTATCTTCTGATCCTCCAAGGATACACACATCCCCAGGTGGAAACACTTCAGCAACAGCTGCTGACACTGCATGTGAAGATGAACACTATGCATCCGGAGATGTGAATGTTGTCCCTGCAACAGATCCATGCTCTCAAGTGAATACAACAAACATTGAAAATGTTTCAAGTCCTCACTTATCATCCAAAGAAGTTTCTGTAACTCATACGGAAGAACTAAATCATCCAGAGTTCCTACAACTCCTACAAAATAACAAACTGATTCTAGAGAAGCCCTTACAGCTCCTGCAGAAGACAGACATGATGCTGCTGAAGATCATTCAACACCGCATGTTAAACATTTTGACTTCTTTCTAAACTCTCAATCTGGTTTGGATCAGACTGCAACAATGGATATGACTAACCTGGAATCATCTATTCCTGTTGATTCAACACCATTAACAAGAATCAATAAGACTCATCCAGTCAACAACATCATTGGAGATCTTACAAAGAGAACTACAATAAGCCAAAGTGGTACTGCCAATATTTTTCTTTTTAGTTGTTTTCTTTCACAAATGGTTCCTCCAAACATTACTGCTGGTTTAGTATAAAATAGTTGGATTGAAGCTATGCAAGAAGAACTTCAACAATTTAGAAAGCAAAAAGTATGGTCTCTAGTTGATTTACCAGAAGGCCAACATCCTATTGGTACAAGGTGGCTTTACAAAAACAAACTGGATGATAGAGGAATCATAGTAAGAAATAAAGCAAGGTTAATTGCACAAGGATACACACGAGAAGAGGGAATAGACAATGATGAATTTTTTGCACCAGTTGCAAGAACTGAAGCCATAAGAGTATTACTGGCTTATGCATGATATAAGAAGTTCACTGTATACAAGATGGATGTCTAGTGTGCTTTCCTATATGGAAAAAATGATGAGGAGGTCTATGTGTCACAACCTCCTGGTTTTGAAGATCATCATTATCCTCATAGGGTATACAAGCTTGACAAAGCCTTGTATGATCTTCACCAATCACCAAGAAAGTGGTATGAAACACTATCATCTTTTCTGCTCAAGCATGGCTACAAAAGGGGAACAATTGATCAGACTCTCTTTCTCAAACAAGAACATCAAGTTCTCTTAGTTGTTCGAACATATGTTGATGACATTATATTTGGATTAACTAATAAGAGATTGTGTGTAAATTTCAAAGAACTGGTGAAATCTGAATTTTAGATGAGCTCAATGGGAGAATTGACTTTCTTACTTGGTCTTCAAGTTCATCAAAAGACAGATGGGATATTCATCAATCAAGAAAAATACATAAACCAAATCTTGAAGAAGTATAATCTTGCTTATACATCTTCATGCAAAACACCAGACTCAACAATTGAAAAGATTGTACCTGATCCTATAGGATAATCTATTGATCAAAGATTATATAGATCAAAGATAGGATCTCTTATGTATTTAAGTGCTAGTAGACCTGACATTATGTTTGTTGTATGTGTTTATTCTAGGTACCAATCTGATCCAAAAGAATCTTATTTGAATGTTGTGAAAAGAATCTTTAGATATCTCAAAAGAAAACCAGGACTTGGTCTTTGGTATCCAAAGGATGGTGACTTTACACTCTACTCATACTCAGACAATGACTATGGTGGATGTAATAGTAACAGAAAATCCACAACTGGTGGATGTCAATTTATTGGACCAAGACTAGTATCATGGTAGTGGAAGAAACAAACCAATGTATATGTATCCATAGCTGAGGCTGAGTACATAGCTACTTTAGCTGGTTGCTCTCAAGTCCTTTGGTTGCAAAACCAATTGCTTGACTATGGTTACAACTTCCTTCAAACTTCAATTTACATAGACAATTATGCTGCTATGTTTATAACTGCTAATCCTATGCAACATAGTAAAACAAAACCTATTGAGATAAGATATCATTTTCTGGGAGATTGCTCAGAAAAGGGTTTGATTAAGTTCGTCAAAGTGGATACAACAAATCATCTTGCTGATTTAATCACTAAAAGCCTTTGATTTAGTCAGATTTAATTTTCTAAATGATTAACTTAGATTAATCAATTAGAACAAACAAAGAAAAGCAAATGATGCCTCTTGCATGACATATGCTTGGGAAATGATAGTACACTATATCTTTGTTTATTGCTGAATTCTTAAATATCATTAAATCTGAGCAAGTTTCTTGATATGTGAGTAGGTTCATCTTGAGTGGAACCTACACATAGTGCATGCCAAACATAATGCAAGGTGATTGTTTGTGGGAAACTTCATTTTGAGGATGCAAAATGAGTCTTATTCTGATGTGCTCAAATCACTCATCTAAGCACACTATGTATCGGCAATTTATAATATCTATCTTTGCAAATCATACTACCTCTGTTTTGTGTAAACAAAGACCTGGGTGTATGATCAGCATGCTGTATATTAGTATTCAAATGGTGAAAAGATCATGATCCTCATCATCCCTTTGTTTTGTCTAAACAAAGACTTGGGTTAAAGGCACCTCTGTTTTACGTGAGTAAAGACCTGGTGAACTGATGATGATCATATCTAAGCTCTCAAAAGAATTCTATGTGATCAATTGTATATTAATCTAGAGCTTTTACATCAATGCATTAATGATATGACCAATGCATCTCAAGATAGAACTTATAACTTAAAGTACATAGTTAGTAAGTATGAAAAAATGATAATTTGACTTGCAAAGGGAGGACAAAATCTTTGTGAATTGAATGTGAAGCCCATAACAGTTATTTCTTGATCAATATGAAAACATGATAAACAGCATGCCTAGTTGATACATTAGCTCTTGTATGGATTTAAGTGGACAATATACTTGCAATCAGAACTATGTTCAGGTATCAATTCAACAAAATAACTCATGAGGAAGAGACTTAGAATTATAGTATGATCCCATCATATGTGTATATATGTTTGTGCATCATCATACAGTTAAATAACACTTATGATATTCTTGTTAGAAATTTATGATAAATCCATACTATCATCATTAATCACAAATTTAGGGGGAGTAGAATTCATGAAAATAAGTTTCTGAATGAGCAGCTTTGTCAATTTCATTATCAATGTGAAGGACTTGGAATCTGAGCACCATCATTTCTTGTGGATACATGAAGTTTTTAATTTTTTATAATTTCTTGTGCATAATTGTCTTGTATACAAAGTCAAAAAGGTCCAAAAGAAATAAATGGTTCCAAGCAGTAGACTGGAACCATACAATAAAATAAGTTTTTCATAGTGCTTTTTAAGCATCAGAAGAAGCTACCGTACCTTTTTTAACCATCAACATAAGCCACAATGTGCTTTTCAAGCAATAGAAGATGCTACAGTGAAAATCTTATTAATTGTCTATCTGTAGATTTTTAAACTACGGATGAGCAAAGTTCATAGAGTATAATCTAATTTCATAGTTTGGTCATCTATGAAAATTTATGTTATACTTAACCAACAATAGTTTTTAAGTCATCCGCAGATGAAATATGGTATCCGTAGATAATGTGCAGATAATTTGAGAACTACGGAAAAGTTAAATTGTTGAGGGTCCCACGTTATTAAATAAAAAAGTTAATGTGTCTAAGAGAGTATAAATGATGTTATTTGTCTTCAATATTCATTACTCACTTTTTCAGACAACTGTTCAAACCTTGAAAAACACACTTAACAAACTTTTCCCCCTTCTATAACTTTCAAAAATTACCGAATCAAAACAGTAAACAAACATAAATTTCTACTCTCAGATCACTGTGTTCAAGGTAAAACATGTCGTTATGTTCAATAATGAACCGTTTGATCTTTGTCTAGACTCATAACTATTCGCATTCTCATTTCAACAATCCGAGTCTAATGAAATCTTTTTTTCTCTTATGAACAGATGGACAATCGATTTGCTAAAGAACACAATGTCTGTGCGTTCTTAAACTCGGACGACCCTGCTTCAGAAGGGTGTCAAGATATCATTAGATATCTAAGAAGATCCAGGTTGTTTTATGCCTTATTAGTAGAACCCATGATTCATCGATCGCACATCACTGATTTTTGGAACTCTGCTCACATAGAAGAAGATGGTAAAGTTATTGTGGTTGAAGTCAAGAACCAAATATTTAGAATCACTGAATAGACCATAAGGACAAATCTAGAGTTGGGAGAACACAAAGTTGGTCATCCTTATGTGTTCGAGAATGAATACATAGAGAAAGTGTTTTTACTGACGGGGTATGATGGTAATTTTGCCAAGGGGGAGATCAAGAAACGAAGATTATGCAAGCCTTACAAATTCTTATGCCACACTTATCTTAACTGCATATCCAACAGAAAGTCTGAGCTCGCCAGATTCTCAAGGCACATATCATAAGGAATCATTGGCATCTTTAAAGGAAGAATATACAACTACTCAAAGTACATCTTCAAGTGTCTGAGTGACCACATCAATGTCCAAAAGGATAACAAAATGTTTATGTTTCCAAGGTTCCTACAATTGATAATCTATGGTGAATTGCTTGGATTAGAAAGAGATGGAGATGTGTTGGTGCAAGCACATTTGAGTAGGTCTGTCTTGAACAAGATTAGTGTAAGGTATGAAGGAGAAGACATGCCTATGTTTGCTCATGTGGTTAATGCTACTGCAAACATTCCCCAAGAGCATGTGTGGGAAGATAAATAGGAGGATTCTCCAACCAACTCTATACAAGCCACACACTCATAAAATCTATCACCCATTCACCATCAACTTCAGTCTCCACAACCCCCTTCTCCTACAAGTCAAAACACTAAGTCTATTTCACCCATTCACTCTGTTCACTCTCAACAATCTCCCACATCGACTTAAAACTCTCAGCCCATCTCTTCACTTTCTCATCATTTATCTAAGAGTGTACATACTGAACCTATTTCTGTTACTCAGTGTGTAAACTCAGTTCACTCTGGTGAGACTGAGTTGATCTCTCAAGCAGGCACCATCCCATTGTCACTCTCCAACTTTGAAGAACTAGTTGCCTCCAATCAAATAGAGCCGTTAGTGCACATAATGAATCTTGAATCATAACCTCATCATGATAAGCATGATCAATCAAAAGAAGAATGCTCGAACTCAGCAAGTGTGGTTGCTCATGCTGAAGATTTTAAAGATGAGATTGCTTACAAACATGAAGAAAGGAGTGAAGAAGAAAAATATGAGGAAGTAATTGCTTACCATGAAAATAAACTAAGTGATAATGACATCCCAGTAAGTAAAAGCTATCTAGTGGCTGAATACAACAAGTTTGCAGTGAAGTCAAACTACAGAAAGCAAAGGATTAAAGAACTAAAGGGATAATAGCAGAAAATGATGATATGCTAATACAGCTAGAAGAAAGGATCAAAAGCATATGAGAAGATGCCTAGTATAATAATGAAGTGATTGATGCCATACTTCAACAAGATTCTGAGCTCAAAGAATCAGTAGAGAAAGAGAAGAATGAAAATGAGAAGCTAACGCTGAAGATTGATCAAACGAATGGTCTCTATATGATCAATCAACCTTGTTAAGAAGAAAAGAAGAAGAGATTGATTAGCTGAATATGAAAATATGTGCTCTTGAATCAAACCAACAAAAGGAACCTACTAAATCTTCCAAGCCACTGATTCTATACTCTAGGAAGAGGAAGTATTTGGGATCCACAAAGAATCAAGCAATCAATGTTGAAGGTTCTCCTAAAAGGTCAAGGAATACATTTTCAGAGCACACTCCTTCTATGGATGTCTCAACATCAAAGAAAGCTACTATTGATAAAGCTTAGAGTGATGCTGAATGGAAAGAACTAGCTGAAGAGGTGCCTAACAAAGAACAAGAAGACTTAAAGGATGATGATCTTCTAACAACAAAAGACATCATGGAAGAAAGGACTGAGTCAACTATGTTTATGACCCTTATCAACCATGGATTTCCATATGTCTTGGTTGAAAGGATGAATATGACTAAGATGAAGAACATACTGAAAGAGTTTGAGCTTGCCAGATTTATAATTCCAAATTGCGATCATAAGGCATTCACAACATTTCAAACCATCCAAAAAATAAAGAAAGATATAGGCAACTGTGACATAGCAAAACTCAACAAGTACAATATGGTCTGTTGGCTACAGGGTCACAACTACAAGGCACATGAGCTTAAGAGAAGAAAAGTTGGCGAACTCAAGAGGATGATGGAGCATGTAATGGCGGTTGTGCTTGACACAGGAGTAAGATTCAGAACTAAAGCTCCAATCCCATCCTGTGAGCATCAAAGCAAACTTTCTACTGATCCTGTAACTGTTGAATTCAAAGATCAGCACAAAGGCAAATATAAGCTAATAAGAGAGCCAAGGGTAGTGATTCCTGGTAAAGTGTGGCCTCTAGGCACAACTGTTAGAGAAATCACTGAGCAAAAATCAACTCTGATAGAGCTATATGATCACATCACAACTCCTAGTTCTGTGGAAGAAAACATTATTATCACGTGGAAATATGATCCAAACTGGGATTGTGCAATTATTAAAAGAACCTCCAGAAGAATCCAGTACTTCCATGATACAGAAGCATTGATGAGCCTTCATGAGAGATATCAAGGATCTGCAAAGTCTAATAATGTCTAACTATCCAATTCACTCAAGGGGAAGAGATTTCTCTGTGTTAGTGGGAAAGTTAAAGACAAAATTCATAGATGATGTGCTCAAGGAAGGAAAGAGAGATGGCGGTGATCATAGAAAGAGAATTCAAAGAATCAAAAAAACAACCAAGCCTTTTTCACTTGTTGATGAGGAAATGTTAAAAAGGGTGGGATACATCCATAGAAATGCAGCATCTATCAAAAGCTTCAAAGGAAATCAATATACATCTCCCATAACAGAATGGGGTTATGTTGAGAAAACAAAAGAGCTGGTTCTACTAAGGAATGCTGAAGGAAATAAGGCTGATACGAATTTTTGACCCAGTGGAGATCAAATTGCTTCACCCAAGCTATACTTCATACCTTCATGACAAATTCTTTCCAAAGCTAACTGATGAAAGGGCTCAGAATGACATGTGCCTCTATGTGCCATTGATTCAAGTTGTGGATAAGTTGCATGCCAAAGCATACAAGAAAAGAAGGTATAATGTTGGGATATTGAAGGGAGCCAACATTTAAGATATATTAGAACTGAGAATCTCAGAAGAAGATGAGCTGAAATTGTTAACAATCAATGTGTTGTGGAAACACTCACCACAGAAGAAGATGTATTGGGTCTGATTTTTGAGACACTCCAAAGGATATGCATGTTGGGTTTGTTAGACACATTATCAAAGTTGTTTGACCATTTAAACAAGAAAACGCAGCGGAATAAAACCTTAATATTATGTTTTGTAATTTGAAAATTAATGCATATAATATAACATCAACAAACCCAAGAACATAGAATCAAATATATGTGAATAGACTAGCTATCAAGAATGAAAAACATCCAAAAACATCACCCATGAAGCTACCTTTCAAGAGCTGCTGAAATACGGAAGTTTTGACGAAGTTGATGATGTTCTTGAACGACCAAAACACCAAGGAGAGGTGTTCTCAAGCTTCCATACCCACAAGCTTCAAGCAAAGACCTTTCTTGCTAGGATTTGTACACCAAAAACAAAGAAGAATCTGTTGAAAACCTATTTTCAGCCGTGAGATTCTTCAAGTGAGAAGGGAGTTCTTGTTCTTCTTAGTCTTTTGCATGTAAGAGAGAGAGAGATGAAGTGTGTGCAACTAGTTAATCAGGTGTCTTCTTCCAAGACAACAAAAGACCCACTCCCCTAATAGGAGCAACCGAAAATGGCTTTTAAAATTGGGGTTTCCCCCCAATTTTGTTTCCATTTTATTGTTAACTAGTTATTTCATTTGTTATGTAATTAACCTATTAAATATATAACTTATACACACTTTTTTTATTTGATGTTATTTAACCAACTTAAACAACATTACAAATAATACCCATGAACAAAATATCCTTATAAGTTGTTCCATCTCATATGCAATTTATTTAGAAAATCCACTTTTCTAAATTGGTGTAATTATTTAATTGCATGATCATATAATCAATTAAATATATATTGGTGTTTGATAAGCTTCTTATTGGGTATGACTTGACTTGGATCATAACGTACTAACCACATCAATGTTCTAAGAGTCTTCGGCATAAAGAATCCAACAATCTCCTACTTGCACAAGATTCATAGAAGATTGATGCTAACAGTAATTACCGCCTAACAACAGTTTACTACCCTTAATACGCATGACTAAATGCCATCCAATAGCATCATCCCCTTCAAGTGTCCAACTTGAAATGATTTAGGTGAATCAATCTTTTATCCTTTTGTTACAGATGTCATGTTAAATCCAAGGACACAGAATGATCATTCCTTGTTGATTTAACTTAATAAGGCCTTAGACATTTTGCTCTAAATGAATAAGAGGAACAAATTCTATCTTTACTACATACTTTTCTCACAATCACCTCGTGTCACACCTGAACATAGCCTTATGTACTGTCCATTATTTTAGAGCAGTGAAGAACTAGCTCAAGGTATAACACATTGGTGAATATAAAACCCTATATGTATCTCAGGTCTGAGGATACCAAATGATATTCGCCTTTACTCAAATTCACTTATTATCAATCTAGAAAATTCCATGTAGCAAAATTTGAGACGCGGGTCAGTCCAATATTCGTATCCCACAAATATCTATGAACTTTGGTAGCGACTAATTGCTTTATATTCATGCCTTATGAATATCCACCAATCCATGTTAATAATATTCTTACGTTCATATTTGTTCCCACAAACATGACCGACTATGCACATTTAGAATAATAAACATATTCATGGATGTATACATGCTAAAAGGAACATAACTCAGAATATCACAAATATATGAAGGAGTTAAATATTGCATTGTTCCAAACTTATAAATACTAAACAGATCAATTCCAATCACTAGAATACCAAAGTCCTAAGGCACAAGTATGACTTTCATGCTTTGCCCTTTCAAGGAGCTTCGTGAGTGGATCCGCAATGTTTTGATTGGTGTGAACTTTACGAATACATATCATTCCCTTTTCAACTTCATCCCTTATGTAGTTGAATCTCCACTCAATGTGTCTAGTCTTTTGATGTGCATGGGGTTCCTTGATTTGTACAATCGCACCATGGTTATCATAAAAGATTTCTAGGGGGTCTTGAATGGTAGAGACCACCCATAGAACGGCGATAAATTACTTTATCCATGCAGCTTCCTGAGCTACTAATGAGGCGGCTATGTATTCTGATTTTGTAGTGGATAATCCTACCACGTCTTGTTTTGAACTCTTCCAGGACACTACTCTTCCATTCATAATGAAGGCATACCCCGACAGTGATCGAGAATCATCTCAATCAGTTTGGAAACTCGCATCCGTGTAACCCTTTACAACGAGTTCCTCTTCATCAGATTTGTATATTAGAAACATATCCTTAGTCCTCCTAAGGTATTTCAATATACTTTTAACAGCCATCCAATGGCTATTACCTAGATTATGTTGTTTCTGCTTGTCATTCTTAACGCGCATGACACCTCGGGTATAGTGCATATCATCTCATACATGATGAATCCTATAATAGATGCATATGGGATGTCCTTCATTCGATCTTGCTCATCCTTTCAGCTTGGACATTGCAATGTACTCAATATAGTCCCTCTTTGAATAGGTACCATACCTTTCTTAGTATTTTCCATCTTGAACCTTTTCAAGATTTTATCAATATATGCACTTTGGTTTAAACCTATCAACCTCCTCGATCTGTCCCTATAGATCCTTATTCCCAAAGTATAGGCGGCTTCAACGAGATCTTTTATGGAAAAACAACTTCCAAGCCAAGTTTTAACACCTTCCATGGTTGGAATATCATTTCCAAAAAGTAGTATGTCATCAACATACAATACTAAGAATGTAATTATTCTCCCACTAGCCTTCTTAGATACACAAGCAACGTCAGCGTTCTTGATGAAACCAAATTTCTTGATCACTTCATCAAAATGTTGATTCCAACTTGTTGATGCTTGTTTCAATCCATAGATTGATCTCTTTAACTTGCATACTTTATTAGGATGTTGTTGATGGACAAAACCATCAGGCTGAACCATATGGACAGTCTCTTTGAGATGTCCATTAAGAAAGGCAGTTTTGACATCCATTTGCCAAATCTCATAGTCATAATATGCAGCTATGGCAAATAATATCC
>BJCM01220790.1:0-16485 GCA_018326385.1 Flaveria bidentis | reverse complement strand
TATATATATATATATATATATATATATATATATATATGTATGTGTATATATATATATCTATATATATACATATATATATATATACATACATACATATATATATATATATATATATATATATATATATATATACACTAGAAGGGTATCCGCGCAATGCGGCAAAACAACATTTTACATTCAACACGAGTTTCTAATTTTTATTATTCTTATAGCAATTTCACAAAATATTATTGTATTTTTTAAGCTAAAATTTTATCACCAAATAAATGAATTTTATATGACAACTTATACATTTATGCATTAACTTATTGTACCTTACAAAATACATATCGGTTTATCAAAAAATTTACACCGAAACGTTTAAAAAATTCTTATTAATCATTATAGTATCAAAAATTTTTAAACAAGATAGATTAATATAACAAAAATCTAAACACAAATTAAGTTTTTTTGGTTTATGGGTAGATAATGTAAAGTTTTATGTAATTTATAGTAATTATAAGATTATTATATAACTAATTCTAAGGGTTAATTTGTAAATAATGTTAAAAATACTATTTTACCCTTAAAAATGGTTGTACATTGTGCATTGAATGTTGTAAGTGTTCTTAATTTAATGGTATGTTAAAATACTCTTCTCATATGTTTTATAATATATATATATATATATATATATATACCTAAGGTTTTTGGAAGAACCCATTAACTTAATTTCTGCCTTTGATTTGTCCTTTACTTTATGATCTAATGGTCATGAATATTTTGGATTATACTATTGATGGATACATCTAACAAGTTTTATCTTTGAGGGTATTCTGGTAATTTTGTAAGGGTAGGAAAAAAGCGTCAGTCCTTTTTTGTTTCTTGATACAAGCAACTGTCCAATCAATCAAAATCAAACTCAAAATTTCTAGTTTTCTTCATCTTCCCCATGGTGAATACAATTTCAAAATCGAAGATAGGCCTATAATTTCAAAATTGATTTTTTTTGCATATAGGGTGTGAATTGCGCTTTCTTCTTCGATGGTTTTGAAGGTTTTTTCATTCAAGCATTTACAACCCCCTTTTCAAGATGGAACCTACGCGGAATCGGTATGTTACTCCAATATCAGATGAATAAATCGTCGACCAATTAACTAAATTTATGTTTTTGTGGACCTAAATCAGATGTAAATGATATGATAATTTATTGCCTTTATCTAGTGTAATTTCCCAAAAGTTCCATAGTTTTATATGCTTGCAGTTTAATCGTGCGCTTTAAAACCTAAAACGTCAATTAGGGGTTTAAACTCATGAGTGTAGATTATGTTGAATCAGTCCTTAGTGCTGGAATTTAGGTACTGAATAAGTTTTCTAAACACATTAATTTAATAAAATTGTTTTTTCTATGAAGGAACATGAAATTAATTTATTTTTATTTTGGGGATGACTTCTACAGTGAGTGAAATGTTAAACATCAAGCTGTTTGGTTTATCGAAATTTCTAACTTCTATACATGTTTTGTTATTTATATAAAATTATTAAGAAGACTATTCATGTTACCGGGTCAAACAACTGGAGACGTTCAAAATGTAAAAAACAAATTCAGTTTTAATGAGTGATGTAAATTTTTTATAAGAAATTTGTTTTCCCTTTGATTCTATTGTTTTTTTTTGTGAACTGGGAGGACTAGCAAACAATTAGCAAAGAAATCACTGAATAGATTTAAAAACACAGCAGGAAGCCCGATAGAGATTGAGATGGACGAAAATACGGACTTTGGTTAGTTATTCTTTACAAATTTACATTTTCTTGTGGATTAGCATTGTGGAATAACATTTGCCTATCATGTAATCCACTTTACATCAGAGACTAATGAAGGTTTAAAAGAGCCAATCATCTCATTATTATCATTAGAAAGGCCAAGCGTTCGGCCAAAACGTAAGTTCCAGGAAAGTACATTGATGTAACAAAGTTTTGAATTAATATTCTTACGGTGAACTCATTGACAAAATCAGTCCTCTTATCCATCTGAGATATTGTGAAAACCTTTGTATGATCCTGAACATCAACATTAGTTGTAAAACAAAACATTAAACCCTTGTATATCTCTTTTTGAACCTCCTTGAAGAGAGTTTGCGTGTAGAAACGTGTTATGTGTTGTTCAATTGGTAAACTAGTGCGATGTGGAACATGGGTGGTACTGCTTACATAGTCCACACTGCGCTGGTTGTAGAACTAATTATCTATAGCAGTGTCAAATGCCATGAAAAATTGAACAAGCGTGTTCGCATGACTGGAATTCACCTTGAAAGAAGCATTGAAACTCTCATATCGAGTGGTAGTTTTCATGAGACAACACATCGGGATTTCTCTAAAGTAAGCCGGCACCCACATATGTCTAATAGCAAACACGTCATTCAACCAGACATTCTCGGTTAAATTAAAAGACTTGATTAGATTACGCCAACGTTCCTTAAAAGTAGCAGGTGTAATGTAAACAATCCAAACCAACTTATGAATTGCCGATCGAATATTAGAGTTGTCATATATATATCAGCGGTGATCTGAAAAAAAATGAAATACATCAACTGTCGCAAGAAACGATTGATCCAATTACTATTGCTACCACATATTACATAAAACTTTACTAGTGTGTAAAATATTAGGTTACCATCACATCTAAAAGATTAACAAAAAACATTGAAAAAATAACATCATGGAACTTAATGATTAGGAACATTAAATTGTGTGATTAGAGTTAAGTTACACCAAAACATATTCTATTCTACAATTATTAAAAGAAAAGTAAATGCTATAGGTACGGACAATAGTAATTACCTACTTTTACATCGTATTACATCTAATTACATCGACTTAATCTTACTAACAAAACACATTAAAAAAATAAGATCATGGAACTTATTGATTAGGAACATTAAATTGTGTGATTAGAGTTAAGCTACACCAAAACATATTCTATTCTACAGTTATTGACACGAGAGTAAATGTTGCAGGTACGGACAACAGTAATTACCTACTTTTACATCGTATTACATCTAATTACAATGACTTACTCTTACTATACAATGATGAGAATAATTAGTAAACACAAACTACAAAAGGGAAGTGGTGATGTAGTATTGGCTATTTCAAGTACATTTTGACCAAAACCAACATCCAAGTAATGATCCATTACATGCACTTTCAAAAAGTGGTTCTGTGTTTTAAATATTACTATTGCTACCACATATTACATAAAACTTTACTAGTGTGTAAAATATTCGGATACCATCACTTCCAAAAGATTAACAAAAAACATTGAAAAAATAACATCATGGAACTTATTGATTAGGAACATTAAATTGTGTGATTAGAGTTAAGTTACACCAAAACATATTCTACTCTACAGTTATTAAAAGAAAATTAAATGCTACAGGTACAGACAAGAGTAATTACCTACTTTTACATCGTATTACATCTAATTACATTGACTTACTCTTACTATACAATGATGATAATACTTAGTAAACACAAACTACAAAAGGGAAGTGGTGATGTAGTATTGGCTATTTCAAGTACATTTAGACCAAAACCAACATCCAAATAATGATCCATTACATACACTTACATAAAGTGGTTATGCGTTTAAAGTGACTGATTTTAAACTTAAAATTAGCATACCATGACTATACTATCGTATTACCGTTAACTTAGAGATTTCATGAAACTTAAACAAATGTACAATTACTTATAGAAAACGGTAGTACTATTATTGTTTGGACCGTGTACGTACGGAGTACTTAACTAATTATGCGTGAAACCAGATCAAATAGTGCAGAATCCTATTTGATTGGCGATCCAACCAGTGAGAACACAATCCTAATCAATCTAACGAGTAAAGAAACGTTAAGAATGAGTAGAAAAAGATCAGATGCGAACTATGAACTTGGAATAGGGTTTCCGGACGCTTTGGATGGCTAGGTTATGAGTATGTGTCAGAAGTCTAATTTTTCCACTAATTAAGTGGTATTTATAGGTTTGCGGTCTTCATTCGTGCGACTGAACCATTTGTATTGTTCAGTCGTGTGACTGACCCATGTGACTAATTCATATGCACGATTGAAGTTCAGTCATGCGACTGAGTCAATCTCATGTCTTACTCGTACAACTGATCCAGTCGTCTGGCCTAGTTGTGCGACTGGTTTATTAGCATGATGTATTCATTCATATGGTCTAAATGTATGGTCCATTAGCATGAATCATCATATAACAACTTCAAACCTATATAATAAGTTTATATATATGAATCAGATTTAACTAAAGATCAAAACACAAATCATATATCATTACAATGTTTCATTACACATAGGTAAGCCATGACAGACTTTTACATTAAGTACATAAACTAGGGACATATGTATCAACAAACTCCCCCTTGGACCTAGTTTACTCTAACGTCTGACATCCTTCATATGCTCCTCAAACCTCTTGTACTTCTCCTCTCTGGTGACTCCTGTGTGTATTTCAAACACAAAGAAGAGCCGTATCACATTGTGGAATTGGAGAGCTTGTACAATATCTTGCGCGTCATAGAATAGTGGTCACTTGTATAAAGTGTAGACATCTTCTGCAGACAAGTTGGTAAGCCACATTAGGTCAAATACCCTGATAGTTTCCATTTTGCCCTCTCTGTTTAGAACTACGACCGATTCACCCGTCCTCTAGTCATAATACCACCATTTGAAATGTGGAGTGAAGTCCTGAGGCATTTCCCGTAAGGGAATCTTTGACATCGTGCGCAAGGGACTCCACTTCAACACTACTTTATGCTTTCCAGTTATGGGATCCACTTTAGACTTGCGAATAAACCTCTTCGGTTGTTGAGGTCTATAGTTCACCCATCTGGTGTGGTATTCTTTCTTTAATGCGGACTCAAACCAACCTGACATCTTTTTAGATCAGCACACAGTAGATTTAAGCATGCAAGTTGGTTGAGCTCAATGCCTGGGAGAGTCTTCAGGTCATGAGGATACTTGAAGTACTCTATTCCCTTCTCCCTTTTTATAGCGTAAACTTTTAGGTCTTTAAAATACGTCCATGCTATGATCTTGCCAGACACCTTATGATGTTTCTTGAGTTTATAAAGTTTGGTGTAGGCATTTTGCTTTGGAGCTGTGCGCTAGGCTCTTATTTCAGCAAAACAAGCTGCCCATTCAGCCTTCTTTAAATCATCATTTGCATCCGAGGCTTGGGCTTGGCTTTCATCCTTATCTGTTTCTTTCTACATCTCATCCAGTTTTTCAAATGTAGCACTACCGAGAGTGTCACCCAAGTTGGGGATCACATTACCCTCTTGGTCAATGTACTCTGGATAGTGGTCAGACATGACATCCTTTATCTTTATTTCATCAACATCATTCAACTCATCATCACTTATAACATCGACATTTGGAGCCTCTTTGACGAGCTCGTCGTGATTCAGTCTGAACATCTCATCAAGTTGTTCGTCGGTCAGATCGTGTATAATTTCTCCTTCTTCAGGAGTGTAGCTCACTGACCTTCTCACAATCCCTTGCAAATCAAGAATCATTGTGAATTGAGACTTGATTTGCTAAAGGGAAGCAATATCATATTCATATTGCTGGGAAGTTTTATTTTTATCTTGATCGGACAAATCTTCAACTGGAGGAGCTGAAGACGAGGCTCCTTGCTCTTGAGCTCTCTTGGAACGTCTCTCTTCAGCCTGATTAGAAGCTGATGCAACAGCATCACCTTCTTCATCCTCATCGTATCCCTTCTTCTTTCCATTCTGTCCTTCATCATCACCCTCATCTTCTTCACCCGACTCATCATTATCATTATCATCATCATCATCATCATCATCATCATCATCATCATCTCCTTCCTTAATCTTTAAAGGCTCATATTTGGATCCTTTAAGCCTGAGCATGATCTTCTTGTTCTTTGCCTCCAAATCCTCAATCCTCTTAACCGAGTGAGCATTCTACTACCGGAGCTGTGTAATCTGCTCCACCTGAGCAGCATTGAGCTCCATAAGCTGGTTGAGCTGTGCAGCTCATTGCTCATCGGTTGCTAGCAACTTTAAAACCATTCGGTTGAGGTTGGCTAACTGTTCCTCTAACCCGATAGAGGGTCGAGTGAATCCCTAGCTCAGTGGGACTTGAGTAGATGTCCGAATTGTTGGGTGGTGGTAGTGGTGGTGGATGTGGTGAATATGGGGATGGAATAGGAGTGGATGGTGAAGAGGTGGCTGTGGTACTAGTGGTAGGACGAATGGTAGTGGTGGTAGGAGGTGTGATAGTGGTATTGGGTGGTGTCGTATTGGTGGTGTAGCTATGGTAGAGGTGGTGGATGTGGTGGTAATTAGGGTAATCCTCCTCCTCTTGCTCTTCATTCTATAGGGCTAAGCCATTCTCTTCTTCCTTGAGCCTTTAGAAGAGGATGCTCCCCCAGGGCTGACAGGCTGGTCTGGGATGTATGATGGATCAGTAATAGCAGTAGCAGCATCCCTGGACTCACCTTGGCGTCCACCAACCACCGCAATCCCTCTCTTCGTGGCAACAACCTTACTGCCCACTGTCCTTACCAGCGGCTCCTCATTTGACTCTTCCTCCACATCTGACAAGAAGTCTTGATGGAATGCAGCTCGCTCAGTTCCACCTTGAGTGGATGGTGGAGATGATATATCAGTAGCAGTGGCCCTCGATGTAGTGGGGCCAACATCTCCACCATCTTCACTGTCATCGTCGGTGGGTAAAACAATAGGTTTTGTGTCTGAATCACAGTCATCATGACGCCACTACTTATGAGCGGGTGCCACGTGGTCCTCCTGGGCCAGATGCCCAAACAATCTCCTCACCGGGGGCTTCACCTGCTTGCCCTGGTATACCTTCATCCTACCAAGAGTGGTGTCATCCATAACCTAAAGTGTAACTGCATCATCTCTCTCTTTTGGCAGCAAAGGAAGCTTCTGGTCGATAATCATCTGAAAGAAACGATGGTACATGTAGAAGCCTTCCTTGCCCTTGGCCTCTATATTCTCTACCATAGTGCGACTGGGGTTCAGTCGTGCGACTGACTCAGTTGGTCACCTCCATTCGTGCGATTGGTTCATTTTGATGATCCAATCGCATGGATTGATCCATGCTTATGGTCCAATCGTACATCTGGTCCATACATATGGTTCAATCGTGCGATTTGCTCATACTCATAATCCAATCGTGCGACTGGTACATACTTATGATCCAGTCGTGCGAATGTCACAGACTTATGAGTTTGACCTCATGCACTTTAAACATTTAACCTGTTAACTATTTATAAGACGTTATGATTGATGATCATCTCAGACATGATCTTTTAAATTTGAAAAAACTGTTGATCACCTCAAACATGATCCTTTTAACTTAAACATTATGTGATCACCTCAGACGTGATCTTTTTAGTTTTTAAAACCCAATTGGTCACCTCAGACGTGACCTCTTTTAGTGAGTGATTCACAGATTGAATCCAGATGTATAGTATGACTTTTCCCTATCAAATGACTAAAAATAAATAAGTAAAAACAACTAGAAATTTAAAAACAAAAGCAAGACATATTTTTGCATTTTTTGATTGGAGATGGATTTAAATCTATCAGAGTACTTCTAACCGATTTTACTTCCTAGACAGTACAACTTCAATTCTAATTTATCATTTTTGGTATGATTCATTATGGAATCATACAGGTATATCGGAATCATTTGGGACATTTTAATAAACTATTTTGATGCTAGATTCTTGTTTTGACCGAGAGGCAATAGCAATTTTAGGAAATTATACTAGAGCAACAAGATGCACATAATGATTTTGACTGTCAAGAACTGCAACTCACGATGATTGTCAGTATACTTGTCCTCTTAAATCCATACACAGAGTTTTGATACACATTGGTGATGAGTTAAAGTTTAATTATTTGGACAAGCATTTGTGGATCCCACGCTTATATGGTAATGAACCTTCCTTAGGAGATTTTTGAGCGGTATACAGGTATTTTGACAAGAAGAAACTATTCTATGAGCTTTGAAAGAGATGCCAAGCCTCAGGTCAGTGCCATCGCACAACAGAGAGGAGCAAACAACAATGAATTCTAGAATATTTAGGTTCTGCTTAATCTCATGTCAGTGCCACCGCACAACAGAGAGGCACATAACCTATCTTCTTGATAGAGCATTTATTTTCTTTTTGCACATAACGCACCAACAACATACGTTATTAGCTTGATTGCATTTTGCATTTTTCCATGTGCTTTACTCATTTTTGTGGTCGTCCGCACACATTTGTGGCGTTTATTTTGCTCTTCACCCCTTATTGGAACTGCGTTGATTGTGTTAACCAGGGATAAGTTGGGAACCCACAGGGAGTTGAACAACTTTGTTTAAATTTTAAACCACCAATAAAGTCTATTCATCTATTATGTTGAATCTAACGACACATCATATAATGAAGTAGCAACCTCTAGGTCTACTTTCTCTATGTTACCCCAATACCATACTAGTTTTACTATCATTTTTCCTTTAATTTTGCTTAGATTTCTCAGATGTGAATTTTGCATCTTAATCATTTAAAATCTTTTTAATGTCCCAAACAATCTGTTCCCTGTGTACTATCGTATTCCGTAAATGTTGAATCAGTATCACAGATTTGATTACATTCCTTTTAACTAAGTTGTCCTCCTCCCTCATTTTTTAAGTAATTAAATAAAGCAACTAATTTAATACTAATCTAACCTATTCTCCCCCTAAAATTCTAAAACCAAAAATATTTTTCTGTTTTTGGATTTTAATAAATAGGAAAATAAAATAAAATAAAAGAAATGAAAAAAATGTTTCGGACTAAGCACTTTCTTCCTCTAAAATCACATCACTTTTCTTTTTCACACCATTTACCTGTAAAAGATATAAAAACCTAGGTTTATCAAATGCTTTTGTGTAGAGGTCGCCGCGTTGAAAATCAATATTAATTTTAACCACATCGATAAATTGCTAACAGTCACGTATAAAGTGATATTTAATACCGATGTGTTTAGTTTTAAAATGTTGGACCGGATTTTTTTGTTACGGTTATTGCAGCAGAATTATCAACATAGATAGGAGTGTTAAAATATTGTAAACCGTAGTCATGCATTTGTTATTGAATCCAGATGATTTGTGAACAAAAACTTGTGGAAGCATCGTATTCAGCTTCAAATGTTGATAGAGCAACGAAGGTCTGCTTCTTACACTACCAGGTGACTAACCGTCTACCAAAGAACTAACATCATGCTAACGTTGACTTGTAATTCATTTTGCAACCACCATAATCCTAATCGCTATACGCTGTAAGCTCAAAATCATCATCATGAGGATACCACAACCCGAGTGTTGGAGTACCCTTCAGATAACGGAAAATCCTTTTAACACCTATGAGATGGTTGACTTTTGGTTTCGCCTGATATCTGGAACAAAGACACGTCGCATACATGATATGAGGACGAGACGTAATGAGATACATAAGGGATCCGATCATTCCTCTATACATTGTAGCATCAACCAGATCACCATTTTTGTCGGGTGCCACATCGTGGTTCGCGGCAAGTGGAGTTCCAGCAGCTGAAGCATTCTCCATGTCAAACCGACTGAGGATGTCCCCTACATATTTAGTCTAATGTAGGAAGATTCCTTTTCATGTCTGATCCACCTGTAATCCTAGGAAGAACTTTTCTGCTTTCATGACAGATTCATTTTTTTTACATAACTCTTCGTTTCTGGAAGCGAAGATTATGTCATCAACATAAATCTGTACTAGCAGTAAGTCACCATCCTTTTCTTTGATGAACAGTGAACAGTCAATAACTCCTCTACGATAACCGTGTTTCACCAGATGAGTTGAGAGTTTCTCATACCATTCTCTAGGGGCTTAATGTAGCCCGTAGAGAGCCTTATCCAACTTGTAAACTATGTCCTGATGATAAGGTTCCTCAAATCCTTCGGGTTGACTGACATGCACTATCTCACGAATTTCACCATGAAGGAACGCACTCTTGACATCTAGTTGATAAACTTTAATCTTCATTTAAGATGCATAGGCTAGGAAGATGCGGATTGCTTCCATTCTAGCCACAGGTGCAAACACTTCATTGTAATCAATGCCTTCGACTTGTCTAAAATCTTGAACCACAAGTCGAGCCTTGTTTCTGATTATGACCCTTTGGTCATCTTTCTTGCACTTCAAGATCCATTTAGTGCCAATTACCTTAGAACCTTTTGATTTATCCACCAGTGTCCATACTCCTAGCTTCTTGAAATGTAGGAGTTCTTCTTGCATGGCACTAACCCATGCCTTATCGTTTAAGGATTCACTTACATATTTTTGCTCAAATTAAGAAACAAAACATCTATAAGCACCATCATGAAGATAGCCTTTTTCCATGACTAAGGCATAATCAGCTGAGTATAGCTGATTTCTTGTCTGTACTCCTGATTGTATATCCCCTATGACGTTGTCCAAAAGATGATATACATGTATTTGAGATCTGGGAGTGGTGGGAACAACTACTTCCTGATCTAGATTTTGAATTCTCGGTTCAGTATCTGTAATCTTTGGAGTGTGAGGATCTGAAGTGTCAGAGGCATCAACATTGGATGCGTGTGTACTTTCAGTAGCAGGAACATTTCCTCCTGGTTCACCTGTTCAGTCTCCACTTCTTCATCATCCAAGGAGAAATCGCTTACATCAAGTGCTCCCCCTAAAGGATTAGAAGATTCACTTGATGTTGTCGAGTCTAGTGACAGTGTGTTTAAGACATTGTACATCATTTTGGATGATAACTCATCATCAAGAAGGGAGGTAGGGATGTTGAAGGACTTAAAAATCCATCATAGTCGAAGAAGAATAAGGGTCCCTTTCTAGCAAAGGGGTGGTGTATCTTTAAACATCAATGTTGCACCACATTTCTACATGACCCGTTGAGTTATTATAAACTCTCTTGTCCGGTATATTGTATGCTAGAAAGATCCCATGTAACACCCGTATATTTTTGAAGCCGATGAAAGAAGAAAAAGAAATAAAGTCCAAAGCCGAGGGACCAAACTCGCCAACGAGAGAAAGTTGGGTGAGTGGGGGTATTTAAAGGGAGAGGGCAGCCATCACCCTTTCCCCACACCCACAAAATCAGCCAAAAGATAGAAGAGAAGGAGAAAAGGGAGAAAAGAAGAAAAAGGTTGGTTCGAGTTGATTCAAGAGAGCAAAACCATCGTGTAGCGGGCCTAATAGAAGCTCTTCTCGTTGTGGTCATTTGTGTGAGTTCTAGGACCCCTCTTTTACACGTTTTTGAATGGTTTTGGGGCTGGAACACATTTGAAAAATCGGGTTGTAATAGTATGTGTGTGTTTGAGCTGTTTGTGTATGTGTGTGTATGTGTATGATTCGTTTGGATCTTGTGTTTGAGCTTGTGTGTGATTGAGTGGTGTTGTGGTATGCATTCCTAAGGTTTAGGATGGTTGATTTGGGCTTAGAATGGGTTTGGATGAGCTTGGAGGTCGAAAATGGCAGATTGGGTTCAGGATGAACTGCATTCTGCATCAGCTAGGGCTAGGCGACCGAATGAAGGCCATGCGGCTGAATGAGGTGCGATTGAGGCTTATTCTCACGATTTAGAGTTCATTTGCACGATTGGGGGCTAGTCGCATGGGAAGTCATGCGACTGAGGGTCCAGACGCTTAAGTGCTCATCCGCATTAGCTTCATCCGCATGAGGTCCATTCGTATTAGCTCCATTCGCATAAGGACTCATCCGCATTGAGTCCATCCACATGAGTTCATCCGCATTAGTGTTCATCCCCATTGGTCCATTCGCATGATGTTCAGTCGCATGGAGGCCATGTGACTGAAGGGTGTCCATACGCCCGAATAGGGCTGTTGTACCCGAGGAAAAGCATAGTTTCATTTATTGAATTTTGGGGAAAAGTGTAGATGTAAGTTTTGACGTAGAGGTTCCCATAAGTTGATGTAAGGTGACTGTTGAGACCTTAAAGGTGATGTTGGGCATGATGATGATGTTGCATGTTTATGCGTAATGTATGTTATGTATGTATGATGTTGCCCTGTATGATGATGCTATCAGTATGTTGATGTTCCTTATTATGATGTATGTTTATCTTTCCCGTGGCTTTACGTGTTATGTTAATGAATGAAAGTATTATGTAACGTATAGTGGAAGATAATGAAAAGTGGAACATGATGAATGAATTCATGCATTAATGAATGAATGAACATAAGAAATGCTTGCAAACAAATGTATGGAGGTGCAAACCCAATGAAGGTGTTAGCTCAATGGTGTGCGGGTTATTCTGAATCGGTTCTCTCTGATGACGAAGAAGAGGAGGAGGAAGAAGAGCCCGTGTAGGAGGTGACACGAGGCTATAATTATGGGGTGTTTCAACGATGCAAGCCCCCTACTTTTAATGGTAACGACACTGTTGCTGCTACTCACAAATAGGTGAGAGAAATGGAAGTTGTGTTAAATATCAACAATTGCCGAGAGGATCAGAAAGTAAAGTTTGTTGCCCATTCCTTCGTGGACTCAGCTTTATACTGGTAGGACAACATTGTCCAAGCTGAGGGTTGCAGGGCTATTAGGAGGATGAGATGGTCCAAGCTGAAGAAGTTGGTGATTGAGGAGTTCTGTCCTCACCGAGAGATGGACAAGGTTGAAAGGGAGTTCCAGCAACTGGAGGTGGGAACCATGACCCATCAACAATACACTACGAAGTTCAACGAGATGGCATGTCTGGTGCCGGATCAGATGACGCCTCTATTGCTGAAGATCAAGAGGTACATTCAGGTCTTGCCGGCGGATATCCGCAGGCATATGATCGCCGCCTGACCGAGCACATTTAGGTCGGCGGTGGATTTAGCAGGGAGATTGTATGATGAGAGGGCTGTAGTGGTGGTGGCTGAAGGTAGCAAGAAGGGTGGTGGTGATCGGAACTGGAATGATAAGAGGTTTGGTCAAGGTGATGCCTCGACGGGTAACAAGAAGGCATGGGTGGACGATCGCCGTGTAGTCACACCGGGTACAGGACCGAAGAAGTGTGGTAAATGTGGGAAGGAGCACAGCGGCGAGTGTAGATTGGGGTTCAACCTCTGTTTCAAGTGCGGGAAGCCTGGTCAATGGGCTAGGGATTGCAGGGTTATGAGGTGTTTTAACTATGAGAAAAGTGGCCATATGAGTAAAGACTGCAAGAAGCCAAGGGCTGAGGGTTCCGGGGTGAAGAAGACGGGGAGTGAAGGACCAAGGGCGAGTGCTAGGGCATTCAGTATGACATAGGAGGAAGCTAGGATGGACCCTGATGTTGTGTCCGGTATGTTTCTAGTGAACCACACTTTACCTTCTATGTTATTTGATTCTGGTGCCAATAAAGTTTTATCTATGCTCCTTTCTGTGCTAAGCTGCCGCTTAGTAGTAGATGTGTTGATATGCCCTTTGATGTAGAAACTGCCATAGGTAAGTCTACCAGGATTTTTGAGATGATAGAGAATTCTGATGAGGAGCTAGAAGGTCATAAATTTCCTGTGAAACCATTTGTGATGACCTTAGGTGGTTTTGATTTGGTTCTTAGGATGGATTGGTTTGCGAACTTCGAGGCGAACATTGTGTGTCGCAAGAAGATGATTTGTCTGACAACGCCCGATGGGAGTTTGGTGACGATTTATGGGGATCGGGTCACGATGATCCCGAAAGTGATCTCAATGGCGGTGGCGGGAAAGTGTATGAGGCATGGATGTAGCACCTACTTGGCTTATGTAAAGGATGTGAATACGCCGACACCACAATTGTCTGATGTACTAGTTATGCGTGACTTTCCATATGTGTTTCTAGAAGATTTACCAGGAGTGCCACCAGACCGAGAGATCAAGTTTTAGATTCATTTGGTACCATGTGCCCAACCTGTTGCCAAGGGCACCGTATCGGTTGGCTCCAATGGAGATGAAAGAGTTGATGGAGTAGTTGCAAGACCTGTTTGATAAGGGGTTCATAAGACCGAGTATCTCTCCTTGGGGTGCTTCAGTCCTGTTTGTGAAGAAGAAAGACGGTAGTATGAGGATGTGTATTGACTACCGTGAGCTGAACAAGTTGACAGTGAAGAACCTATACCCCTTACCGAGAATAGATGATTTGTTCGATCAACTAGAAAGTGCCAGTTGGTTTTCAAGGATAGACCTTCGATCTGGTTATCATCAGTTGAAGGTTAAGGAGCAGGATATCCCTAAAACAGCTTTTCGCATGCGTTATGGTCACTACGAGTTTCTTGTCATGTCTTTGGGTTTGACCAATGCACCAGCTGCTTTTATGGATCTGATGAATCGTGTGTGTCGGTCAATGATGGATAAATCAGTGATTGTGTTTATTGATGATATCCTAATTTATTCGAAGAGCGAGAATGAACATGCCGGTCATATTCAGGAGGTGTTGGAGACGTTGAGGAGGGAGAAGTTGTATGCTAAATTCTCCAAGTGCGCGTATTGGTTGCGCGAAGTTCAATTCTTAGGTCATGTGGTGAATCCTGATGGGATTATGGTGGACCTGGCAAAAGTGAAGGTGGTGATGCAACGGAAGTCTCCAAAGACGCCATCCGAGATTCGTAGTTTCTTGGGTTTGGCGGGCTACTACAGAAGATTTATCCAAGACTTCTCTAAGATCACTTCTCCGCTGACTATGTTGACCCGGATGGATGTGAAGTTTGTATGGGGTAAAGCTCAAGAGAAGGTGTTCGAAGAATTGAAGGCGAGATTGACTCAAGCTCCTTAACTGTCATTACCCGATGGGAGTGAAGATCTGATGGTTTATTATGATGCTTCTTACTCGAGGTTGGGGTGTGTACTATTGCAGAGAGGGAAGGTTATAGCCTATGCATCCTGATAGTTGAAGGTTCATGAGGTCAATTACCCTACTCATGACTTGGAGCTAGCAGCCGTGGTCTTTGCACTAAAGATTTGGAGGCACTATCTTTACGAGATGAAGTGCACCATTTTCACTGACCACAAAAGCTTGAAGTACTTCTTTGAGCAAAAAGATATGAACATGAGGCAGAGACGGTTGTTGGAACTTATAAAGGATTATGATTGTAGGATCCACTTCCATCCAGGCAAAACCAATGTGGTGGCGGATGCCCTTAGCCGAAAAGAAAGGCCCGAGCCGATTCTGGTGAAAGCATATCAGTTAATCATGACCTCAGATATGATGAAACAAGTCAAAGAGTTTCAAGATGAGACATTGAAGGAAGATCATCTCAACTCTGAAAGAATGAGAGGTCTGGTCGCGGAGTTGGGTGAAAACACAGTTAGTGTTAGAACCCGGTTTGGACGAATGTGGATTTCTTGTTTTGGGGATCTACGTATGAAGATCATGGATGAAGCTCACATGACTCGATACTCTATTCATCCCGGTGCCACAAAGATGTACCAAGACATGAAGAAAGATTATTGGTGGCCGGGTATGAAGCGTGATGTGGTGGAGTATGTGAGTAAGTGCCTTACTTGCTTACAAGTGAAGGCCGAGCATCAAAAGCCGTATGGGAAGATCCAACATTTAGATATACCGGAATGGAAGTGGGAGCACATCACCATGGATTTTATTACGAAGCTGTCACGTACTCCGAAAGGGTATGACTCCATATGGGTGATTGTTGACCGCTTGACGAAGAGTGCTCACTTCCTACCGATCCGCGAGACATATTCATCTGAGAGGTTGGCTGACTTGTTCATCAAGGAAATTGTAACTCGTCATGGTGTGCTGGTGTCTATTGTGTCGGATCGTGACACCCGGTTTACATCCAAATTCTGGAAGAAATTCCACGATGCCACGGGGACAAGGTTACACATTAGCACGACTTATCCTCCCCAGCCTGATGATCAGTCAGAAAGGACCATTCAAACATTGGAGGACATGCTCCGGGCATGTGTGATTGATTTTGGGGGAAATTGGGATGACCACTTACCGTTAGCTGAGTTCTTATACAACAACAACTATCATGCAGTATTGGTATGCCACCCTATGAGATGCTATACGATAGGAGATGCAGAACACCCGTCTGTTGGGGTGATATTGGTAAAAAAGAACTAGGGAGTGTTGAGGTGATCGATGCTACGACTGAGAAGCTTGAAAAGATCAAAGCCTTCATGAAGGCAGCCAAAGATAGACAAAATTTGTATGCTGATAAACGACGCAGACCAATTGAGTTCAGGGTGGGAAACCAGGTTATGTTGATGGTCTCACCTTGGAAAGGGAATTATCCGATTCAGAAAACGGGACAAGTTGAGCCCAAGGTATATAGGGCCTTTCCGAATCATCGCTCGAGTAGGAGAGGTGGCCTATAGACTGGAGTTACCAGATGAGTTAAGTGAAATTCACCCGACATTCCATGTATCTCAATTGAGAAAATTCTTGGCAGATGAAGATATCATT
>BJCM01220778.1:0-13614 GCA_018326385.1 Flaveria bidentis | reverse complement strand
ATTTACTCGGGACCTGTTAGCTGACTATCACCAATTTCCGCCCAGCAAACTGGTGATCTATATTTTCTCTCATACAGTGCCTCGAAAGGTGCTGCCTATGATGATAGCTGTTGTTATAAGAAAACTACACCAATGGCAGGTGAATTTCCTAGTTATTCCCGAAGTCAATCACACAAGCACGTAGCATATCCTCCAACGTCTGTATGGTACGCTCACTCTGACCATCTGTCTATGGATGATAAGCAGTACTCATATCTAATCGTGTACCCAAAGATTTTTGCAATGATTGCCAGAAATGTGACTTGAAACGAGCATCGCAGTCGGAAATAATTGAGATCGGTACACCATGTATCGAAACAATCTCTTTAAGGTACAGTCAAGTTAATTTCTCCATCTTGTCAGTTTCCTTAATTGCAAGGAAAGAGCAGACTTTGTCAACCGATCCACGATAACCCATATCGTGTCACAACTAGTATTAGTCCAGGGTAATTTGGTAATAAAATCCATGGAGATTTGTTCCCATTTCCACATTGGTATCTCGGGATGTTGCAACAGTTTGGATGGTTTTTGGTATTCCACCTTAACTTTCGAGCAGGTCAAACACTTGCTCATATACGTAGCTACATCCGTCTTCATGTTAGGCCACCAGTAGTGCACCTTTAGGTCATGGTACATCTTGTCGGATCCAGGATGTATAAAATACTTAGATTTTTGTGCCTCACTCATAACCAAATCTCTTACATTCCCATAGACAGGCACCCAAAGTCTATCCATGAAGTACTGAATTCCATCTTCCTTCACCACTAGTTGTTTATCCATTCCCCTTAACGACTCAGAACCAACATTTTCCGTTTTTAAGGCTTCTATCTGTGCCTCCTTAACTTGTTCGGGCAGTTGGGTACTGATAGTAAGCTGTAAAGCTCGCACCCGTCTGGGTTTAGCTGTTTCCTTCCGGCTTAATGCATCGGCAACCACGTTCGCCTTCCCGGATGATACTTGATAGCGCAATCATAGTCCTTTAGTAGCTCCACCCAACATTGTTGTCATATATTCAACTCCTTTTTCTCGAAGATATGTTGAAGACTCTTGTGATCGGTGTAGATAGTGCACTTGGTACCGTACAAGTAATGTCTCCAAATCTTTAAGGCAAAAACCACTGCACCCAACTGTAAGTCATGGGTGGTATAGTTCTTTTCGTGAACCTTTAGTTGTCTCGAGGCGTAGGCTATCACCTTTTCTCATTGCATCAAGACACGACCCAATCCTTGAATGGATGCATCACAATACACCACGAAATCATCTGTTCCCTCTAGCAGTGCTAATATCGGGGCACTACAGAGTTTTTGTTTTATCAATTGAAAAGCCGATTATTGGCTCTCACTCCATTTGTATGTCATTCCTTTGTGAGTCAAGGCCATGAGAGGTTGTGCGATCTTAGAAAATCCCTCTATGAATCGTCGGTAATATCTTGCTAATCCCAGAAATTGTCTTATCTCGCTTAGCGTTTTGGGTGTAGTCCAATTCTTTATCGCCTCAATCTTGGCAGGATCAACATGTATCCCTTTCTCATTCACAATATGACCTAGAAATTGCACTTCTCAAATCCAAAAATCACACTTAGAGAATTTGGCATACAACTGCTTATTCCTCAATAGTTCTAAGATCATTCGTAAGTGCTCTTCATGATCCTCCTTGGTCCTAGAATATATCAGTATATCATTGATAAACACAATAACGAACTGATCAAGATAGGGTTTACACACGCGGTTCATGAGGTCCATGAACACAGCAGGTGCATTAGTCAACCCAAAAGGCATGACCAAGAACTCATAATGACCATAACGAGTACGAAACGCAGTTTTGGGAATGTCTTCTTCTCGGACTCTAAGTTGATGATAAACTCTAGTACTGTAGCAAAACACCCATTAACAAAAAAACCTACCAGTAACAATTGTGGGGTCGTTTAGAGCCTCACCTGAGCCAATGAAGAAGGCTCTCCCTTTGGCTCCATCGTTATTTCCACCATTACCAGTACCATTGCCACCATTGTTGTTGTTACCATGGTTGTTGTTGTTGTGGCCATTGCCGTTATTGCCATTACCATTCTTCCTCAGTTGTGGGTAGTTTCCCCTATAATGCCCTTCCTTTCCACATTCAAAACAACCTTTGGGAGTCTCCTGAAGTTGTTATGGCTTCCTTAACAGTTTGCCACGACAATTTTTAGCAGCGTGTCCAATCTTACCACAACGCTGACATTTGAAATTATCACACCTTCCCACATGATGGTCATTACACCGAGTGCACTTCGGATGTTTACCACCATAACCACTGGGTCCTTTATTGTTTGTAGTTGTCTGGTTGAAGTTACGGTTATTATCGAACCTTCGTTTTTGTTGCTGAACTAGCTGTTGTTGTTGTTGAGGTTGGGGTTGAACGTGGGATGATAATGATTTGTTGTTGTTAGAAGTATCCCACTTCCTCTTGTTGTCAGGCACGCTCGCCACAACACCCCGCTTAGGTAAAAGTCCTTGTTCCACTGCGTGGTCAGTTAGTTTATGAGCTAACTAGATGGCTTGCTGAACTAACGGAGTTTGGTAATGGAAAATTACCAGATGTCACAACGTACTTAAATGCTACACCCACACAATACAATATACACCCACATAATACAAAAGGAATTATCTGCACACACATTCGAGATACCACACCCACATACATGGTACATTACACACACTTACAACCAAGATACACACATACATTACATATACTTACACACACCACATAAATTGCATACACACATAACATATTCATATGCACATGACATACACCTGGACACACACATATTTCATACATCTACACACACACACAATAGACTAGGGCTGTTGCCTAGTGCCTCTTGGCTATGCACACCCCCACACGATTACACAACCATACACACACAAACATAAACACATAATACATTCCCAACCATCTCACCATCATGAGATTTAATTCATTCCTGACACCATAACCCTATCCGATAGTTGGATATGATACAACATGTAACAACGGTAAAACCTAAGGTTAGGTAAAGTAATATTTGAAAGAATTTTTATAGGCTTATACTTATATACTTTAATGAGGAATTATTAAGGTAACTTTATTTGAATAACCCCTTGTGAATCTTATATGTTTATGCATGCATGCGTCCATATTTACGTGTGCATATATATGAATATTTATGAAATTTATGATCATTAAACCATATGTATAGGTTATCAATCGTAAGTCTAAGTGAATGTTTAGCTTACAATTTAATGCTTTAACAATAATTAATATACTAAAAATCTAAGATTAATCAAACCATATTACATCAAGTTAACGTTATGCTCAAAAACCAATATTTAATTAATCTTAAACACCTATACACCAACTAAAACACAACCTAAAGCACCTAGTATGGGTTCATTAAGCACTACTAAATCAAGTTGTAACACCTGGTTATTTTCCTTGAAGCCATAGAAAGATGAAAAAGGAAGAAATGAAATAAAGCCTAAGTGGAGGGACCAATCTTGCCAAAAAGGCAAAAAGTTTGGAAGAGGCGGTGTAAAGAGGATGTCAGCCCATTCCCCACTCCCATTCTTATCTTTAATCGGCCAAGAGAGGGAGAAAACGAAGAAAAGGGCAAGTTTCGGGTTTTTGAAGAATCAAGGTGCAAAAGTCGAAGGCAAGCGGGTTTGTGGGAAGCTCTACTCGAAGGGGCTGTTAATGTGAGTTCTAGGACCCCTCTTTTACATATTTTTGACTGATTTTAGGGCTGGAACACATAGCAAATCGTTATTGATGTGTTGGGTGTTAAACCCGTATGTATGTGTATGTGTGTGATTCGGGTGGGGTTAGTTCTGGGATGTTTGTGCTTGAATGGTGTTGTGAATGTGTTTCTAAGGCATAGGATGGTTGGTTTAAGCTTAGAACATGTTAGATAAGGGTTCGGAGGCTGAAACCGTAGTTCAGGTTCAAAGAAGATTACTTTCGGCACCCAACTAGGGCTCATGTGACTGGAAGCCATGAGACCGAATGGCATGCGACTAGAGGCCGTACGGCCGAAAGGCATGCAACTGAAGGTCATACGCCTTGAACACATGCGAGTGAAAGGTCATGCGACTGAAGGCCATACGGCTGGAAGGCATGCGGCTGAAGGTCACATGATTGGAAGTCATGCGACTGAAGGCCATGCACCTGAATGTTATACGACAGAAGTCCATGCACCTGAATACCATGTGACTGAGGTTCATACGCATGGAAGTCATGCGATTGGAGGTCATACGCCTGAAAGTTATGTGACTGAAGGCTATGCGACTGAGAGTCCAAACTCCCCACAGTGCCCATACGTCTGGAGACTCTCCATACTCCTAAGTGTTCATTCACCCACAGTGTCCATACTCCTAAGTGTTCTCATGTGCCTGGAAGGCCATGCGACTGAATAGTGGCCATACGCCCAATTAGGGCTCATGCGCCCGAAAGGACTTAGTTTATTATCTGATTTTGGGGGAAAAGGGTTATGTAGGCTTTGACTTGGGGGGTTCCCGGGGGGCTAGTAAGTTGACTTTTAACGTCATAGATGATATGATAGGCATGTATGAAGATGTATGATTGATGCTCATGCATGATGGTATGTATGATCTATGTTATGTATGTGTGATGGTGCCTTGTATGGTGATGTTTTGTATGTTCATGTTGATGTTCCTTATTATTTATGATTATTTTTCCTTGGCTTTACGTAGAATGTTAATGAATGAAATGAAAAGTATTATGTAACATGAAGTGGAAAATAATGAAAAGAGGAACGTAATGAAATAATGGATGCATTAATGAATGAAAGAAAGTAAGAAAGGCTTGCAGCAAATGTGTGGAGGTTCACACCCAATGAAGGGTGTTAGCTTAACCGTGTGCGGGTTAGCTACTCCAGAAGGATGCACACTGGGGCTTAATCAGTGCGATTAAGAAAATGTATGGAGGTTCAAACCCAATGAAGGGTGTTAGCTCAACTGTGTGCGGGTTAACTACCCCGGAAGGATGCACACTAAGGTCTAATCCGGGGGATTGACCATATGTATGTGATCTTTGCCGCTTACCCTAGGTACTGGAGTCAGCTTCGTGCACAATGTTTGGGGTCTATGAAAGACCTCTGGCCCGATACCCGCTTTATGCATGACGGTGGGGTGAAGCGGATGGCATTAGTCCGAATGAAAGTAAAGATTTAACGACGAATGTCCGGAACGAACCATGATAAAGATAATAAGTACTATCTGATGTGTGATCATGTACTAAAGCTTAGTATGATTTGAAAGAAAGTAAAGAACGGGTTTGAACGAAAGATAAAGTATGTTTTAATATAAAACTAGAAATCACTCAGCAACACTGACTTTTATGTGTTTCTAGTTGGCAGGTAAAGGTTGCTGAGGATGGCACGGGGCTGCTACTCTGCTCATTTTGGATGGCATCCATTTTTATAATGCTTTTGTGATGTAATGTAGCTAGTATTTTTTTAATTCGATAACGATGTATTATTTTGCAAAAGCTTTTATAATAAAATGGGATGTTTGTTTTAATGTTTCAGCTGCAAGGTTTCTTTAAGTTAATGAAAGATATATGTTTTATGTGCGATGATTGACTAGTTGTAAGCATCCCAGGAACGGGGCCTTACAAGTTGGTATCAGAGCCAAAGTTTAAGTGAAACGGGTAAATTTAAAAAAAAACCTAAACTTAAACTGAAAATGGGACAGAAAGGGAAGGGATGCCAGTTTGAGTAGCTACGTGTCATCAGGTATTTTCTTTAATGTTAACCGGTATTATGTGCGCATGTTATATGGTTTATGTGTTGTTTGTAGATTTAAATACTAATGTAGTCAAGATAGGTGATGCTTGGGGTGTGAAAAGTAAAGTAAGTGGCTAATCACAACTAGACACTATAATTAGGGACTTATTATACTTGACATAAACTAAGTTGTTCCCTTGAATGACCGTGTTGGTGTTTGAATCTTTCAGTGTGTGTTAGAGGATGGCCGGTGGTAGATCATCTAAAGCTTCGAGGGGTGGAGGGTGTGGTGTACATGGTGTTGAACCGCGACCCAAAAGAGGAAGTCATAGAGTTGAAAAGGTGGTTCATGATGAACCCAAGAACCCTTATCTGGAGGGTAGAGATGAGATGCTAATATGAGAGCCTTGGTAAAAGAGGTTGTTATGGAATAAGTTCATCAGGTCATGTAGACGATTTTACCGTCTGTGGTGACTAAAGTAATAAAGGTTGTAAGGGAAGGAGAAAGAAGGGAGAGGAATAGGTCCTCGGGAGAACGAGAGCGACTGGAGACTGAGACGGTTCTTTCCAATGATGAGGAGGAGGAAGAAGAAAAGCCGGCACTGGAGGCGGCACGAGGCTATAACTAAATGTCATTTCAAAGGTGCAAGGCCCCTAGTTTTGATGGTAATGGCACCGCTGCTACTTCTCACTGATGGGTGAGAGAAATGGAAGTTGTTTTGAATATCAGCGAGTGCTGAGAAGACCAGAAGGTGAAGTTTGATGCCCACTCATTTTTGGACTCGGCTCTGTGTTGGTGGTACAATATTGTCCAAGCCGAGGGTAGTCGGGAAATTGGAAGGATGAGGTGGGCAAAGCTAAAAAGGTTGGTAATTGAGGAGTTTTGTCCTCACAGGGAAACGGATAAGGTGGAAAGGGAATTTTTGCAGCTGGAGGTGGGAACAATGACACATCAACAATATACCACCAAATTCAATGAGATGTCACGGCTGGTGCCAGATCAAGTGACACCCTTGTCACGAAAGATCAAGAGGTATATCCAGGGTTTGCAGGTAGGTGTCTATAGGCACATGATCGCTGCCCGACCAAGCATGTTTAGACCGGCAGTTGACTTGGCAGGGAGGTTGTATGATGAAAGGACTGTGGTGGTGGCTGAAGGCAGCAAGAAAGGTGGTGGTGATCGGAACTAGAACGAAAAGCGGGTTAGACATGGCAGGGCCACTACAAGCAACAAAGGTTCACGGGTGGATGACCGACGTGTGGTCACATCCGGTGCGGGAGTGAAGAGATGTGGCAAATGTGGGAAGGAACACACCAACGAGTGTAGGTGGGGATCGAATGTGTGCTTCAAGTGTGGGAAGCTTGGTCATATAGCGAGGAAATGCAAAGCAGGGAGATGTTTCAATTGTGGCGCGGAGGGCCACATGAGTAGGGACTGCAAGAAGCCGACGGTTGAAGGTTTGGGAGTGAAGAAGGCTGCGGGAGAAGGACAGAGGGCGAGCGCCAGAGCGTTTACGATGAAGCAGGAGGAGGCTAAGACGGACCCTGATGTTGTGTCAGGTACGTTTCTAGTAAACCAAACTTTAGCCTCTGTGTTATTTGATTCTGGTGCTAGTAAAAGTTTTATTTTTGCTGCTTTTTATGCTAAACTGCCTATTGGTAGTAAGAATAAAGATACGCCCTTTGATGTAGAAACTACCATAGGTATGTCTACCAGGATTTCTGAGATGATAGAAGGTTGTGACGTGGAATTATAAGGTCACAAGTTTTTAGTTAGACCATTCGTGATGACCTTAGGCGGGTTTGACATAGTTCTAGGAATGGGTTGGTTGGTGGACTACGAGGCGAATATTGTGTGTCGCAAGAAGATGATTCGATTAACAACGCCTGACGGGAGTTTGGTGACGGTTTATAGTGATCGAGTCACTACGATTCCGAAAGTGATTTCGATAGTGGTGGTGGGAAAGTACATGAGGCGAGGATGTAGCGCCTACTTGGCCTATGTAAAGGACGTGGATACACCAACACAACAACTGTCAGATGTACCGGTTGTGTGTAACTTTCTAGATGTATTTACGGAAGACTTACCAGGAGTGCCACCTGACCATGAGATCGAGTTTCCGATTGACTTGATATCGGGTACCCAACCTGTTGCTAAGGCACCGTATCGGTTGGCTCCAACCAAGATGAAGGAGTTGATGGAGCAACTACAAGAGCTGCTTGATAAGGGGTTCATTAGACCGAGTATCTCTCGTTGGGGTGCTCCGGTCTTATTCGTGAAGAAGAAAGACAGTAGCATGAGGATGTGTATTGACTACCGTGAGCTGAATAAGTTGACGGTAAAGAACCGATACCCGTTACCGAGAATTGATGATTTGTTTGATCAGCTTCAAGGTGCCAATTGGTTTTCAAGAATAGATCTTTGATCTGGCTACAATCAGTTAAAGGTGAAAGAGCATGATGTCCCTAAAATAGCTTTTCGCACACGTTATGGTCACTAAGAGTTTCTCGTTATGTCATTTGGTTTGAGCAACGTGCCAGCTACTTTTATGAGCTTGATGAATCGAGTGTGTCGGCCAATGTTGGATAAATCAGTGATTGTGTTTATTGATGACATCCTGATTTATTTGAAGAGCGAGATAGAGCATGCCGGTCACATTCGGGAGGTTCTGGAGACGTTGAGAATGGACAAGTTGTATGCCAAGTTCTCCAAGTGCACGTTTTGGTAGCGCAAAGTCCCGTTCTTGGGTCATGTAGTGAATCCTGAGGGGTATACAGTAGACCCTGCAAAGGTGGAGGTGGTGATGCAATGGAAGTCATCAAAGACGCCATCCGAGATTCGTAGTTTCTTGGGCTTGGCGGGCTATTACAGAAGGTTTATTCAAGACTTCTCTAAGATCACTTCTCCATTAACCAAGTTGACCCGTAAGGATGTAAAGTTTGTGTGGGGTCAAGCTCAAGAGAAGGCATTTGAGGAATTGATGGCGAGATTGACTCAAGCTCCTGTTTTGTCGTTACCCGATGGAAGTGAAGATTTGGTGGTTTACTCAGATGCTTCATACTCGGGGTTGGGATGTATGTTAATGCAGAGAAGAAAGGTTGTAGCCTATGCATCCTGACAGTTGAAGGTTCATGAGGTTAAGTATCCTACTCAAGACTTGGAGCTAGCCGTTATAGTCTTCACGTAAAAGATTTGGAGGCACTACCTATACGGGACGAAGTGCACCATATTCACTGACCACAAGATCTTGAAGTACTACTTCAAGCAGAAGGACCTGAACATGAGGCAGAAGAGATGGTTGGAGCTCATAAAAGACTATGATTGCGAGATCCATTACCGTCCGTGCAAAGCCAACGTGGTGGCGGATACCCTTAGTCGAAAAGAGAGACCCGAGCCGATCCGGGTGAAAGCTTATCAGTTAATCATGACCTCTGATGTGATGAAGCAACTCAAGGAGTTTCAGGATGAGACGTTGAAAGAAGATCATCTTAACTCTGAAAGAATGAGATGTATGGTCACGGAGTTAGGTGAAAACACACTCGGTGTTAGAACTCGATTCGGACGGATGTGGATTCCATGTTTTGGAAATCTACGCGTGAAGATTATGGATGAAGCTCATAAACTTGATACTCTATTCATCCCGGTGCTACAAAGATGTATCAAGACATGAAGAAATATTATTGGTGGCCGGGTATGAAGCGTGATGTGGTGGAGTATGTGATTAAATGCCTTACTTGTTTACAAGTGAAGGCTGAGCATCAAAAGCTGTATGGGAAGATCCAACCGTTGGATATACAGGAGTGGAAGTAGGAGCACATCACCATGGATTTTATTACGAAGCTACCGCGTACCATGAAAGGGTATGATGCTATATGGGTGATTGTTGATCGTTTGACGAAGAGTGCTCACTTCCTATCGATTCGCGAGACATATTCCTCTGAGAGGTTGGTGGATCTATTCATTAAAGAGATTGTAACTTGTAATGGTGTGGCAGTGTCTATTGTGTTCGATCGTGACACTCGGTTTACATGTAAAAATTGGAAGAAATTCCACGATGCAATGGGGACGAGGTTACATATTAGCACGGTTTATCATCCTCAGATGGATGGTCAGTCGGAAAGGACCACTTAGACGCTGAAGGATATGCTCCGGGCATGCGTCATTAATATTGGAGGAAGTTGGGATGACCACTTACCGTTAGTAGGGTTCTCATATAACAACAGTTTTCATGCAAGTATTGGTATGCCTCCTTATGAGATACTATATGGTAGGAGATGAAGAACACCCCTGTGTTGGGGTGATATCGGCCAGAAAGAGTTAGGGAGCATCGAGGTGGTCGAGGCTATGACTGAGAAACTGGAAAGGATCAAGGCCTTCTTGAAGGCAGCCAAAGATAAACAGAAGTCATATGCTGATAAACGACGTAGACCAATTGAGTTCCAGGTGGGTGATAAAGTTATGTTGAAAGACTAACCTTAGAAGGGTATCATTCGGTTCAGAAAGCGGGGAAAGTTGAGCTCGAGATACATAGGGCCTTTCTGAATCATTGCTCGAGAAGGAGAGGTGGCCTATAGACTAGAATTACCAGAGGAGTTAAATGGGATTCACCCGACATTCCATGTATCTCATCTGAGGAAATGTTAAGCAGATAAGGACATGATTGTTCCACTGGTGGATATCGAGATAGATGAACGACTCAATTATGTGGAGCAACCATTGGCGATCATCGATCGTAAAGAGAAGAGATTTTTGAGGAATAAAATGGTTCCACTTGTGCACATACAGTGGAAGCACAGAAAGGGATCAGAGTCTACATGGGAGACTGAAAAAGAGATGAGACAACATTACCCATAATTGTTTGAGGAATAACAGGTTTCCGGGACGAAACCTATATAAGGGGGTGGACATGTAACACCTGGTTATTTTCCTTAAAGCCAAAGAAAGAAGAAAAAAAAATAAAGAAATAAAGCCCAAGTGGAGGGACCAATCTTGCCAAAAAGGGAAAAAGTTTGGAAGATTGGGTGTAAAGGGGATGGTAGCCCATTCCCCTCTCACATTCTTATCTTCAATTGGCCAAGAGAGAGAGAAAAGGGAGAAAAGGCCAAGTTTCGGGTTTCTGAAGAATCAAGGTGCAAAAGTCAAAGTCAAGCGGGTTTGTGGGAAGCTCTACTCGAAGGTGTTGTTAATGTGAGTTCTAGGATCCCTCTTTTACATGTTTTTGACTGATTTTGGGGCTGAAACACATTGCAAACTGTTTTTGATGTGTTGGGTGTTAAACCCGTATGTATGTGTATGTGTGTTATTCAGATGGGGTTTGATTCCGGCCTATGTTGTGCTTGAATGGTGTTATGAACGTGTTTCTTAGGCTTAGGATGGTTGGTTTAAGCTTAGAATAGGTTAAATAAGGGGTCAGAGGCCGAAACTGCAGTTCAGGTTTGAAGAAGACTTCTTTCTGCACCCAGCTAGGACTCATGCGACTGGAAGCCATGAGACCGAATGGAATGCGACTGGAGGCCCTACGGCCGCAAAGCATGCGACTGAAGGTCATAAGCCTGGAAGACATGCAATTGAAAGGTCATGCGACTGAAGGCCATATGGCTGGAAGGCATGCGACTGAAGGTCACACGACTGAAGTCATGCGACTGAAGGCCATGCGCCTGAATGTTATATGACTGAAGTCCATGCGCCTGAATGCCATGCGACTGAGGTTCATACATGTGGAAGTCATTTGACTGGAGGTCATACGCCTGAAAGTTATACGACTGAAGGCTAAGCGACTGAGAGTCCATACGCCCCATAGTGCCCATACGTCTGGAGACTCTCCATACGCCTACGTGTTCATTCGCCCATAGTGTCCATACGCCTAAGTGTTCTCATGCGACTAAATAGTGCCCATACGCCTAAATAGGGCTCATGCGCCTGAAAAGACTTAGTTTATTATCTGATTTCGGGGGGAAAGTGTTATGTAGGCTTTGACTTGGGAGCTTCCTCGGGGCTAGTAAGTTAACTTTTGAGGTCATAGATGAAATGATGGGCATGTATGAAGATGTATGATTCATGTGCATGCATGATGGTATGTATGATGTATGTTATGTATGTGTGATGGTGCCTTGTATGGTGATGTTTTGTATGTTCATGTTGTTGTTCCTTCTTATGTATGATTATTTTCCCGTGGGTTTACATTGCATGTTAATGAATGAAATGAAAAGTATTATGTAACGTAAAGTGGAAGATAATGAAAAGAGGAATGTAATGAAAGAATGCATGCATTAATGAATGAATTAAAGTAAGAAAGGCTTGTTAGAAAATGTATGGAGGTTCACACCTAATGAAGGGTGTTAGCTCAACTGGGTGCGGGTTAGCTACCCTAGAAGGATGCACACTGGGGCTTAATCAGTGCGATTAAGCAAATGTATGGAGGTTTACACCCAATGAAGGGTGTTAGCTCAACTGTGTGCGGGTTAACTACCCCGGAAGGATGCACACTGGGTGTAACGCCCGGATATTTTTCCTTTGAAGTCGACGAAAGAAGAAAAAGAAATATAGTCCAAAGTCGAGGGACCAAACTCACCAATGAGAGAAAGTTGGGTATGTGGTGATATTTGAAGGGAGAGGTTAGCCATTACCCTCTCCCCACAGTCACATTTTCAGCATAGGGAGAAAGAAGAGGGAAAAATAGAGAAAAGGTTGGTTCGGGTTGATTCAAGAGAGCAAAATCAAAGTGTAGCGTGTTGATTCGTAGCTCTTCTCGTTGTGGTCGTTTGTGTGAGTTCTAGGACCCCTCTTTTACATGTTTTTGAATGGTTTTGGAACACATCTGAAATCCAGGTTTTTGAAGAGTGTGTGTGTGTTGACCCGTTTGTGTATATGTGTGTATGTGTATGATTCATTTGAGTCTTGCTTTTGAGGTGTGAATGGTGTTGTGGTATGCATTCCTAAGGTTTAGGATGGTTGATTTGGGCTTAGAATGGGTTTATATGAGCTTGCAGGTCGAAAGTGGCAGATTGGGTTCGGGGGTGAGCTGCATTCTGCACAGCTAGGTCTATGCGATTGAATGGCCAGCCGGTCGTGCGACTGAAGCCATACGCATGCCAGTCATGCGATTAAAGGTCAATCTCATGTGAGATGTACGACTAGAGCCCACACGCCTGCCAGTCGTGCGACTGAAGGTCAATCGCATGGGGAGACATACGACAAAGAGTTCAACCGCATTAGGTCCATCCGCATTGGTTCCATTCGCATGGAACTCATCCGCATCGGGTTCATCCGTATTAGGTCCATTCGCATGGGTGTTCATTCGCATAGGTGTTCATTCGCATAGGTGTTCATTCGCATTGGTCAATTCGCATGATGTTCAGTCGTCTGGAAGACCATGTGACTGAAGGGTGTCCATACGCCCAAGTAAGGCTTGTGCACTCAGGGAAAACGTAGTTTATGTTCAGACTTTTGGGGGAAAGTGCAGATGTAAGTGTTGACGTAGAAGTTCTCGTAAGTTCATGTAGGATAACTTTTGAGGTCTTAGAGGTTATGTTGGGCATGATGATGATGTTGCATGTTTATGCATGATGTATGTTTATCTTTCCCTTGACTTTACATTGAATGTTAATGAATGAAATTAAAGTATTATGTAACATAAAGTGAAAGATAATGAAAGAAGAATGCATGCATTAATAAACGATAAAAGAAATGAAAGGCTTGCAAGCAATTTCATGGAAGGGACACGCCATTAAAGGTGTTAGCCCAACGTTGTGTGGGTTCGCTACCCCGGGAGGATGCACATCGGGGTCTTTCTTTGTGATCGACCATTTGTATAGAA
>BJCM01220770.1:0-11456 GCA_018326385.1 Flaveria bidentis | reverse complement strand
CTAAGGATTATCCATACAATCCTAAAGGTACTCTTCACATGACCAAGACAAAGACTTTCAAGAGTTCCAAGAAGATTCAAGCTTCGGAAGGAAAACCTATTTCCTTCGGAAGCTCCAAAACTAAGAAGAAGGCAAGTGGAAAATTGCCTTCGGAAGAAAAGTTGGTCTTGGAAGGAGGGAATACTTCCGAAGCACTAAAGTTTGTTGTAGTGTCTGCAGAATCTTCCGAAGGTCTAGTCATCAAAACTTCCGAAGTCTCAAAAGCTTCCGAAGTATTGGAGGTCAAGTCCAAGCTTCCAAAGATGGTGTGGAAGACTAAGAAAGACCAAGTGAGTGAAAATTCTCTATCAATAACAACTCAAGATCCTCAAATCACAACCATTGGATCTATTACTATTGCATTACCTTCTGTTTCTCTTAGTGAGCCCAAGACAAGTAAGGCTTGGGTTTCCAAATGTAATTAATCATTTTCTTTGTGCAGGGACAACTCAAGACAAACAAGAATCTCTAGATTATTGACAGTGGTTGTTCCAGGCATATGATAGGCAATAGATCATTACCCTAGAACTTTGTAAGGATTGATGCAGGACCAATAGATTTTGGAGGAGATGAAGGTGGTTACATTTCAGGAGGGGCAAGGTCACAAATGGTAAGCTCAGCATTGAAAAGGTAAACTTTGTCAAGAAGCTTGGGTACAATCTTCTGAGTGTATCCAAATTTTGTATTCAGAGTCATAACATGCTCTTTACTGAGCATGAGTGCATTGTTATCAAGCCCCGGGTGGTCATTCCTCATGAGAATATTCTGCTCAGAGCCCTCAGGAAAGGAAACATGTACAAGATGGACTTGCAAGAAACCTCTCCCTCTGGAGAAGTTTCATGCTTTCTGTCTAAACCCAATAGTGATGAATCTTTCCTATGGCATAAAAGAATATGCCATATCAACTTTAAGAACATGAATAAACTAATTAAGAATGATTTGGTAACTGGAATGCCAAAGAAAGTGTTTACAAGTGATGATCATTGTGTTGCATGCCTGAAAGGGAAGCAACATAAGGTATCTCACAAGCCTAAGGAAAGAAACTCCATCACTACACCCCTACACTTATTACATGTGGATCTCTTTGGCCCCACCAGTGTAATGAGTCTAGGAAGGACCTCTTATAGTTTAGTGATCACAAATGACTTTACAAGATTCACTCGGGTCTTCTTTGTTAGAACTAAGGATGAGACTCCTGAGATTCTAAAGAATTTCATCCTAAAGATTGAGAAACAATCTGATCACAAGGTCAAAATCATAATATGTGTTAGAGGAACTGAATTCAAAAATCAAATCCTTGATACATTAAATGATATTACAAGACAATATAGTGCTCCCACGACTCCTTAGCAAAATGGTGTTGTTGAGAAGAGAAACACGACACTTATTGAAACTGCAAGAACCATGTTGTCTGCCTCTAAGCTGCCCATCACCCTCTAGATAGAGGTAGTCAACACTGTCTATTATGTCCGAAATATAGTTTTAGCAGTTAAGACTCATGGCAAGACTCCTTATGAACTTTGGCACGAGAGGAAACCTTTCATTGGTTTTCTCAGGTCATTTGGATGTCCTTGCACCATCTTGAATACCAAAGATCAAATTGCCAAATTTGCTGAGAAATCAGATGATGGACACTTTATTGGATACTCTTCCCAAGCTAAGGCTTATAGATTATACAATCTTAGAACTAGAATTGTTGAAGAGTCAGCCAATGTGACTTTCAATGAACACGCACCCTGTGTAGCTGGTTCTGGTCCTGATTGGTTATTTGATCTTGATTTAGTTACCAACTGTTTTAACAAATCTTGTGAGATTGTTTCAGGATCTGTAAAAAACTTAAATACAGGTGATCCTGATCCAAGAATTGAGCTAAGAAGACCTTCAAGTAACACATCTTCAGCTCCAGTTGGAACTACTTCTTCAAATGAGGTTTCTATCATTACCACAATGACAAACTCAGCTAATACATCTAGGATGCCTTCAAATTCCAGCACAGAGGCTTAACAACCAGATAAAGATGCTCCAATTTTTGAAGAAAACAATGGTGGTGGTAACAGTGATCAGGAATTTCTTGATGCTAATAACCACTCCATAGATGACAACATCAATGATGTCACACACTCATTGGATCAAGTCTCTCTTGATAAGTGTGCTGATGTGGTGGGAGAAACATCTATGCCAGATCTAAATTTCTCCAATTTTGATCTCTCTTAACAACTTGCTGTGATCCCTCAGCTAAGGATCCACAAGTCTCATCCTACCACAAACATCATTGGAGATGTTGTCATAGGGGTAAGAACAAGAGGACAAACCCATGAAGCAAATGTTTGTCTTCACTCTTGTTTCTTATCCAAGATAGAGCCAAAGAAAGTCGATGAGGCTCTAAAGGATGGAAATTGGGTTGAAGATATGCAAGAGGAGCTGCTTCAATTCAAAATGCAGAAAGTTTGGAACCTTTGTCCTCTTCCTCGTGGGAAGACTATCATTGGAACCAAACGGGGGTTTAGGAACAAGAAGGATGATAGAGGCATTATCATCAAGAACAAAGCTAGATTAGTTGTTCAATGATACACACAAGAAAAAGGGATTGACTACACTAATGTCTTTGCTCCTGTATCATTACTAGAAGTTGTTAGGATATTCCTGGCATTTGCTGCATCCAAGAACTTCAAGGTCTATCAACTTGATGTAAAGTGTGCTTTTCTGTATGGGGTGATTGATGAAGAGGTGTATCTCAAACAACCACCTAGTTTTGCAGATCCTGATCATCCTGATTATGTCTGCAAACTTGATAAATCTCTTTATGGGCTGCATCAGGCACCCAAGAAGTGGTATGAGACTATGTCTTAGCATGGATACAGAAGAGGTACTATAGATGGAACTTTCTTCATCACAGGATAGGGAAATGACATATTGCTAGTTCAAATATATGTAGATGACATCATTTTTGGATCAACTAATCCAAAGCTCTGCAAAGACTTTGAGAAGCTGATAAAGGACAAATTTGAAATGAGTGCCATGGGGGAACTAAATTTGTTTCTAGGACTTCAAGTGAAGCAATTTGAAGATGGCATCTTCATTAGTTAGTCAAAGTATGTTCAAGACATACTCAAGAGGTTCTACATGACAGACTGTAATATTGCTAAGACACCCATAGCTTGAAATCACTCTCTTGGACCTGCCCTAGCGGCGGAGTGTGTAGATGAACTCTTATACAGGGCTATGATTGGATCTCTTATGTATCTTACAGCTAGTAGGCCTGATATTATGTTTGCCACTTGCATCTATGCAAGGTTTCAAGCCAACCCTAAGATGTCTCACCTTATCACTGTCAAAAGGATTCTAAGATACCTTAAAGGTGCTTTAACACTTGGTCTATGGTATCCAAAGAATTCTGAATTTAATCTGTATGCATATACAAATAGTGATTATGGTGGTTGCAACATGACTGCAAGGTCTACCTCTGGGGGATGTCAGTTTCTTGGTGGAAGGGTTGTCTCATGGAAATGCAAGAAACAATCCTGTGTCTCTGCATCAACTGTTGAAGCTGAATACATTGCTATTGTAAGCTGTTGTGCTCAAGTATTTTGGAATCAGAATCAGATGTTGGACTATGGGTTAAACTTCAAGGAGACTCCCATTCACTTAGACTACAAAAGTGCTATTTCTATCACAGAGAATCCTATGTAGCACTCAAGGACTAAATACATCAACATCAGGTATCATTTAATAAGAGATAATTATGAAAAGGGATTAATTAAACTAGTCAAAGTTCACACAAATGAACAATATGCTGATTTGTTTACAAAAGCTTTTGATGAACAAAGATTTAAATATCTAATATCAGCTATTGGGATGATAATAATTGAATAAGTTTTTCTTAAAACTAATTCTTATTATTTCTTATAATCTGTGTGTCCTAAGTCATCTAGTTCATCACTTTCATAAGCTCTTGTTTTCTTTGGATGAAAAACGTTTTGAAGACTTTCCTTAGATTTTCAAAATTTTTTTATCATTCAGAAGATATGCTTTTTATCTTCAGAAGAAAATCATGCATTCAAAACAAATAATTGTCTACAAAATTTTACCTTCAGAAGAAATTTCTAAAATATCTTCTGAAGTTTAAATACTTGTCTCAGACACTTATATGTTTTCAAGGATCATTCTCTTCCGAACAAATTATCTCTTAGAAGCTTTGTTTATCTGGACAAAGCATTCAAGTCTTAAATTTTCTTCCGAAACAAAATTTTCACAGCTCTTATTAAAATCTTCTGAAGTCATTTTAGCTTCGGAAGATTTTTCATTAAAACTTGCGAAGATAATTTACCTTCGGAAGCTTTTTGACTTCCAAGAAAACTACTTTTTGAGCAAAAGTAACCTACTTTTTCAGAGGTGGGACCCACATCTGGATTTCAAAGTTTATCTTTTTTCATTAAACTTTATCTGAAATCCTTTTTCACATATAAACCCAACGGTTTCGCCCTCTTTCTATCATCTCCTTCTTCCTCTAGACCTAAAACTCTAAATTTCTCTCTAAAATTTCTTTCTTCCTTCTTTCTTCATCCATAAGCTCTCTCAAAATGGCCAACCCTCATCACAGAAATGATCCAAACTTTTCTATGCAGTTACACAAACAACATAATCAAGTTGCTCTTTAAAACTTTAAGAAAGATCCACATTTCTCAGAGGTTTTTTGTTTCTTAGCTTTGTCGAATTATTTCACCCCCTAACAATTGATCCTCCACTTTACGAGGATGATTTGCTAGAATTCTAGAAGACCTGCCAAGAGCTCGTTATTGATGGGGAGAAGGCACTGTCTCCCACAGTGCAGGGGAGAACAATCTTCATCACTCCGGCCATCATCAACATGCATCTTCAGTTGGATAATGAAGAAGGTGAGGTGTTCTTTCCCAAGGAAGCTGTTAACTAGTCCTTCGCGCAGATGGACTATGAGGTAGACTACTCTGTCAAGACTTTCAGGAAAGGGAAGGTCTCATCCGAATGGAAATTACTGCTCCATGTGGTTATCCACAACTTAACAAACAAACACGGTGGATGGGACAAGATTCCTGAGGATCTCTCCTTCATTGTGCATGGGATGGTTTAGGGGGTCAAGTTTAGGTATTCTCAGTTCATGTTCCCAAGATATGTTCAATAAATTCTTAACTATTAACTGGGCTCACAGTTAAGGGGAATAGGTAATATTCTTAAATGGGGACAAATGAAGCCTGACATCTTTAAAATACTAAGAAAGCCCACTGTTGGCTTTTCCGGGGTAGAAAGTCTGGATCTAGTCAACATGGCACTTGTCAATCCAAGCCAATCAAGACAAGCTGACAGGATGGCTCAAAGAATGCAGGACTAGATCATTGCAGAGTTCAACTTTAGAAGAAGACAAAGGTAATTAGGCAATGCTATCGGGCAACTGGATGTTATGACAGACCCTAAGATTAGTTCCATAGGAGAAACCTTGACTGAAGGCCCAGTAGCAGAACTTGAGAACCCTGTCTCATTAACATCAACTACTGCAGAGATCCATACCCTTTTTGAGACATCGGTTGGTGAAGGTGCTTCTCAACCTCTCTCTAACCAGAGCTTAGAAGCTACATCAAGCAATGAAGGCCAAAACTCTCTCCACCTTGAGTCATAAAGGTTTGTGAGTGATAAAGGGAAAAGAAGATGACATCTGAGGAGATTGAGGAGGAGGATAGAGAGAGGAAAAGGAAGCTGAGGGGAGAAAGTTCCTCTTTTGAGTCATCAAGACTCATGGAGTCTGCTATTAGGGCTACCTCCAGACCAGATACTTAGAATGATGAGTTAAGGGCAGTCGTGATAAACTACCTACATACAAGGAACTATGACATAGACAATGTCATTTCTCTCCCCTTAGAGGAACTAAATGAACTGGTTGACCTTGAAAGGTCAAGAGAGAAGAAAGAGGCAGAAGATGCAGAGCTACTAGTACAAATCAAAGAAGATAGAAGAAAGAAAAGATTGTACAAGCATGTGCCTACTCTCTCTCTAGTTCAAGAAAGTCCTGCACAAGAGGATGTGGTTCAACAAGAACCTCAGGTAGATAAAGAAGAAGATAGGATCAAGATGATCAACTAGCAAAGTGCCATAGGCCTCTATCAGGCAGAAACACTTCTTCCCTTGTCCTATGACTATGTTGAGTTTGAGTATCTCAAACAACTTGAACTTGATATAGTCAAGGAAAGAACAACAACCAAAAGAAAGCTAAGGGAAGAAGCTGCTAAGTCAAGAGCCATCATCCAAAAGAATATGAAGAAGTCTGCTGACAGATAGAGGATGATGAGCTTCTTGAAGCTGTATGGATTTTCCGGAAGGAGATTTGGCCCTATGTCTCTATCCACTATGCATGAGCATATCAGGGTGATCAAGTAGAATATCAAGAGTGGAGAGCTGATTGACTTACACTCCCCTCCCAGTCAAGCTCCACCTGAAGTGGAGGTTAAGGTTGAACAAACAGAGACAACACAACCTGGACCTCTAGCTGAATCTCAGCAAGCTTCATCTTCTGATCCACAACAAGGTCAACCTCCCTCTCTTTTTGAGCCTGAGAGAGAGGAAGTCCCAACTAAGAAAGAAAATGAAGATCAATATGGTACTGCAGGCAAGTCTTCTTAGTTAAAAGTTGTAAAGAGAAAGAAAAGAATGGTTTCTAAACCTAAGCCAAAGAAGAAGAAGACTGCATCCTTTTCTAAACCTCAGGATGAGTCATAACATCTTGAGGATGTGAAGCCAGAGGATGCACCATCATCTCCCATTCCAATAGCTCCTCTAGCATCAGAAAGACCCATCCTGTCCTGGACATACACTACAAATCCAGAAAGGTGGCATGTCATCAGAGATCATGGCATTGAGAATTTATACACTTGGCAAGACATGTTTTAGTTGCCTCTGCATGATCTCTTTGACATGAGAAAATACTTTGATAGTCTGAAGGATCCTGATCATCTTATGAAGAAAGGGCTGGTTATTATCCTGATGAGGACTGTTGATATTTGAAGTCTTTAAGTGTTTTGGTAACATCAGCCTAGGGGGAGTTTGTAGAAAATATATCAAGAGGCTGATGCAACCCAAACATCCAAAGTCTTTTTGCATGCATGCTACACAAGTATTGAAGAAGAATGCTTCGAAAGTTTAACGCATGCAACAGAAATTTGCGCCTGCATAGTGCCCATACGCCTAGAAATTTCCCAATAGACTAAGTGTTGGGTCATACGCTCTAATAGTGCCCATGCGCCTGGAAGTTTCCCATGCGCCTAAGTATTCCCATGCGTCTGAAAGGTCATGCGCCTGCATAGTGCTCATCCACCTAATGCCTTAGTTATTTTTAATTTTTTAGGGAAAATTAAAGTTTTAGGCTTTGACTTGGGATGTTCCCGAGGGTGATGTACGATGAATTTATGATGTTGGATAATATGTTATTTTATGTTTATGATGACGCCATGTATGGGCATGTTTATGTTTATATTCCTTGTTATGTTTGATTATTTCCGTGGCTTTGTGTGGTATGATTAATATCAATAAGCGTAAAGTATTATGTAATGAAAGCGGAAAGATAATAAGAAGCGGAACGTAAAGAATGAATGAATGCATTCATTAATGAATGAATGAATGGATAAGTTTTGCCCCGGTACCGGTGCCTGGCTTTATGCGTAATGAATGTGGGTCTATTTATAGACTTTGGCCCATTACCCGATTTGTGCATACGTTTGTGGTAAAATTGTTAGGATCGTGTACTGGACGATGTACTAACTGATTAACATGTATACCGAACCAAATAGTACGGAATCCTATTTGATTGGCGATCCAATCGGTGAGAACACATGTAGAAACAATTAGGTATTGAATCTAACGTTAAGAATCGATTAGGAATCGATCTACTGTGATCTATGAACTTGGAGTATGATCTTAGAGGTCTCTAGATGGCTAGGGTACGTCTAGAGTCGAAGTGGATTGAATGCTTATGTTTTTCCACGAATTAGGTGGTATTTATAGGTTAGGATTACTCATTCGTGCGACTGAGCCATTAGTATAGTTCATTCGTGCGATTGAGCTATACGGTTGAACAATTCGCACGACTGAGTGTTCAGTCATGCGACTGAGTCAGTTGCATGATGTTGTTTTGGCGTATGGACTATTTAGGCGCATGGACACTCAGTCGCATGAGCATTCTGACGCATGACCACTGTTGGGGCGCATGGTCTAGTCGGACGCATGAGAACTTCACTTAACCAAGTTTGAATGTATTCATTATTATAACTTTACGTACATCAATTCAAACAATTGCAAACCTATATAATCAAATCAATAAACGTTACACAACTCATTAATGAAATATTAAACCTTATAGATCATAATCAAATATCAGTATTTCGTTAAGTACCCAATAAGACATTCAAGACATATTACATTGAGATCAGGATCTAGGTACATATGTGTATCAACAAACTCCCCCTTGGACCTAGATCTATCTATTGTCTTACTTCTTTCATCACCTCTTCATACTTCTTGTACTTCTCTTCTCTTGTGACTCCTGCGTGTATCTCAAACACAAAGCAAAGTTGTATAACATTCTGAAACTGTAGAGCTTGTACAATATCTTAAGAATCGTAGAACAGTGGCCACTTGTATAAAGTATAAACATCATTTGTAGACAAGTTGGTGAGCCACATAGGGTCAAATACCCTAATGGTTTCCATTGTGCCATTTCTATTCATTACAATCACAGCCTCTCCCATTCTCCAATCATAGTACCACTATTTAAAATGTGGTGTGAAGTCCTGAGGCATCTCACGTGGTGGGATTTTTGACATTGTACGTGGTGGACTCCACTTTAGCACAACTTTTGGTTTACCAGTTCTGGCGTCAACTTCATATTGTTTGATGTACCTCGTTGGTAGTTGAGGTTTGAAGTTGACCCATCTGGTGTGGTACTCCCTCTTTAAAGCAACTTCAAACCAGCCTAACATCTTACGAGGGTCAGCGTATAGCAATTTAAACTTTGCTAATTGGTTAAGCTCAAAACCAGGAAGAGTTTTCAGGTCATGTGGAAACCTGAAATACTCAATCCCTTTCTCGCGTTTAACTACATAAACATTGAGATCCTCAAAGTATGCCCATGATATAATTCTGCCCGACACCTTTTGGTGTTTCTTCACTCTGTATAGTTTGGTGTAGGCAGTTGACGTTGAAGCACTATGTTGGGCTCTTAGGTCGTCAAAGCAGGCAACCCATTCAGCCTTTTTGATGTTGACTTCGTAGTCTGTGGCTTGGGTTGTCGCTTCTTTCTTCTCTGACACTTCTTCTATTTTGTCCAGAGTCTTGAAGGTTTCACTGACAAGGTTGTCACCAGGATTGGGAATCACATTACCTTCAATGTCAGTGTACTCTGGATAATGTTGATCTGTGACATCTTTTATCTCGATCTCATCAACGTCATTGAGTTCATCGTCACTATTACCTTGGACTGTTGGAGCGTCTTTCACGATCTCGTCGGCATTTAGTTTGAACATTTCGACCAACTGCTCGTTAGTGAAGTCGTGAACTATCTCCCCCTCTTCTGGGGTGTAACTCACAGATCTCCTTATGATCCCTTGCAGATCAAGAATCATAGTTAACTAAGTCTTGACTTGCTGAAGAGGATCTACATCATATTCATCCCTCTGAAAGTTTGGATCTGCTTGATTCATACATTCAACACAACAATTATTAGTTAACAATCAAAACAGAAACATTTACATTATATAAAAACATTCATTACATTAATTTTGATACAAGATTCAATACATATTATTTAATTAACATGAGCAGCTAAGTGTTACTCTTATCTTGTATCATATGCTCTTCTGCTCCCGGGGCAGATGTGGAGGCACCCTGATCTTGAGTCCTGTTGGTCCTCCGTTCGCCTTCCGATGTGGCACCCGCAGCGGACGAATCATCTTCATCATCATCACCATCTATATTTGTATCACCCTTGTGATCATCACCATCATCATCATCTTCATCATCACTCTCATCATCAGCATCATCGTCTTCGTCTCCTTCTCCGATCTTCAAGGGCTCTTCTTTGGAACCTTTGAGTTTAGCAGGATGGACTTGTTTGTAGCTTCGAGCTCCTGAATCTTCTTGGCATGTTGCTCCTGGAGCTGAGACATCTGCTGAGCTTGCTGATCTATCAATCGAGCCTGCTGAGAAAACTGCTGAGATTGTGCAGCAGTAAGATCTACTAACTGACGAATCTGTGCAGTTTTATCATCATCGGTAGCTAACAGACGCATCACCATACGGTTCAATGCTGATAGTTGTTCCTCTACCCCAATGGGAGGTAGAGGTGATCCAGCTGGATAGGTAGAGAAGGATGATGGTGCGGCTGGATGGCTAGTAGTGGTGGTGGTGGCAGTGGTGAAGATTGGGGGTGGTATAGATGAAGGTGGTGGTGGTGTAGGTGTGAATGATGTAGTGGTGGGTGTGGTGGAGATTGGGGGTGGTATAGATGAAGGTGGTGGTGGTGTAGGTGTGAATGATGTAGTGGTGGCTGTCGTGGTAGGTGGAATGGTGGTGGTAGATGTAGTGGTGGCTGTGGTGGTAATAGTGATGAAGGTGCGTCTTCTCTTCTTCTTCTTCATACCATAGGGCTGCGCCATCCCCTTCTTCCTCAATCCTGTCGAGGAGGATGCTCCCCCTAGAACACGGCTCGGCCGATCGGAAGCATATGTAGTATCAGCAACAGTCTCTCCCGATCCGTCGGGGCGTTCACTAACCGCCCGGAGCCCCCGTTCTGTGGCTACGACTTTACGGCCCACAATCTGGGTCAACAGCTCCTCATCTGACTCCTCCTCCTCAGATGCTGGAGACGCAATATCAGCAGTGGGGGCCCTTTGTTGAGTGGGCCCGGCATCTCCAGCATCACCACTGTCATCATCATCGGAGTCATCTCCCAAGAGCTGTATCTGCTCAACCTCTGATTCACTATCCACGTGACACCATTTACGCCTTGCCGGCGCCACGTAATCCTCCCGGACCAGATGCCCGAAAAGTCTCCTCACAGGGGGCTTTACCTGCTTTCCCCTGTAGACCTTCATACGACCTAGAGTAGTGTCATCCATCACCTCCAGGATCACCGCATCCTCCTTCTCTTTTGACAAGGAAGGAGCTTCTGATCAATAATCATCTGCATGAATCGTGGGTACATGCAGAAGCCCTCCTTCCCTTTCCCCTCAATGTTCTCCACCAGGTAGGTGAAGATCATCCTGGAGAAGCTGAACGGGTGGTTCAGCACCAACGCAGCATACGCGTTCTGGATCTGATCCGAGAGCTCATCAAAACCTCCCTTCCGAGAAGCTATACACTTTAGCAGAACATGCGCAAGGTACTTGAACTGGGGGCAC
>BJCM01220764.1:0-18456 GCA_018326385.1 Flaveria bidentis | reverse complement strand
ACAAGAACATGAGGTACTTATACTACATCCTACAGCCGGCTATACTTTGAAAGCCAGCTGGATACAATTGACTAGACACCAACAAAATCAATTGTAAAGTCAAAAGGCAGATTGCCTTTTGACTAGTGACTATGACATGCCATAGTTCACATCCTTATCTATTACAAAAAGGATAAAGTACATGAAGTAGAAAGTTACAGACTCAAGACCTCAATGTGCAGTTACCAAAAGCATGGACCTTTTCACCAACTCATGTAAGTTGGTGACCTTATAGAGATGCAGCGGAAAGGTGTCTAGTTTTATGGAAAAGTACATCAGATAAAGCATGTGTCAAAAGTCTTCATAAGAAATCTGTCTTCAAGAGTTAAAGCTTCGGAAGACTTTGTCTCTAAGGCTTCAGAAGACTTCATATTTGGCTTCGGAAGATATTGGTCTTGGCTTCGAAAGATTTCACACTTAGAATATTTAGTTGCATGTGTGAAACTTCCTGAGCATTCTTCTTCATAGCACTTGTGCAGCATGCAGGAGAGACTTTGGATGTTTAGGTCGCATCAGCCTCTTCATTTATCTCTACAAACTATCCTGCTGAAGGATTGGAAGTTGAAGGGGAAGACTATTGATGATGATAAGAAATGCAAGAAGCAACAGTCCTCACATCCAATAAAGGTTAACATTGACTGCAAAATGGTGTGGTGTACATAACCATTTGGCAAAAGATTGTTACTACAATCCTACAAGCACGCATTATGAAAATAATGTTAAGAAAGAAGGAGTCAAAGAAGGTTTTACATTTAGGCCTTATCACATGGTCCAAGTATTGAGAAAAGGAAAACTTGTTTCCGAAGCCAAGTAGATTTCCGAAGAAACTCATCCTTCCGAAAGGAAAATAGCTTTAAAAGACAAGACAAAGAAGATTCAAAAGAACAAAATAATATCTTTGAAACCTTCCAAGAAAAAAGTGCTTCGGAGGAAAAGGTTGTGAGAGCCTCTTTCAGGAAGAAAGAAGCCTTGGAAGAAAGCTATGCTACTTAAGCTTCACCAAGCTCATCCATACTTATCAACCAAATGATGGAATGGAAGATCAGAAAACATGTTGTAACCCAGACCTCTTCTTCACAAACATCTATTGAACCCTAATGTATACATTTTTTTTCAATAATGTCATCCACATTGGAAGAGACCAAGACCAATAAGGCTTGTGTCTCTAATCGTAACTAATCTTTTCATCTTATGTATAGGAACATCCACATGACAAAAATGGAAATATATGAATTGTGGATAGTGGATGCTCCAGGCACATGACAGGGAATAGATCTCTTCTACAATAATTTTAACATTTTGATGGAGGACCTTTTCAGTTTGGAGGTGAAACCGGATGATACATTTCAGGTAGAGGTAGTGTATCCAATGGGAAGCTAAAGGTAGATAAAGTAAACATTGTCAAATAGCTTGAACACAATCTTTTAAATGTTTCTCAATTCTATGATTAAAAGCACCAATGATTTTCATAGAACATGAGCGCGTTATCCTAAAACCCAGGATGATAATTCCTTAGGAAATGGTGTTTTATAGATGTCCTAGGAAAGGGGATATGTACAAGCTAGATATGAGAAATGCTTCCCCACTGGGTGAAGTAACATTCTTTCTTTCCAAAGCTAATGGTGATGAGTCATATCTTTAACATAAAAGAATGTGTCATGTTAATTTTATAACCATGAACAATTTTGTTAAATATAACTTTGTACGTGGTGTGCATAAAAAAGAAATTTTCTAGAAGGATAACTATGTTGCATGTCTAAAAGGAAAGCAATACAAGGTTCCCCACAAACCCAAAGAAGTGAACTCTATCACCACTCCATTACACTTATTGCACATGGATCTATTTGGTCCCATAAGTATAATAAGCATTGGAAAGAAATAATATTTTATTGTGATAGTTGATGATCTTACTAGATTTACATGGGTATGCTTTTAAGAACTAAAGATGAAATTGTTGAAACTTTAAAATATAATATTTTTAAGATAGAAAATCAAATTGATCACAAGTTGAAAATAATTAGAAGTGATCAAGGGACTAAATTTAAGAATCACTTTCTTGACTTATTTTGTGACTTAACAGAGATTACCAAACAATATAGTGCTCCTAGAACTGCTCAACAAAATGGTCTTGCTGAGAGGAGAAATATGACACTTATTGAGGCTTCTAGGACTATGTTAGTTGATTCAAAGCTGCCTCTAACATTCTTTTAGAGGTATTTAGCACTGCATGCTATGTGCTAAATAGAGTTCTTATAGTTAAGCCCCATGGAAAAACCCCTTATGAGTTATGAAACAAGAGACCAACGTTCATTGGTTTTCTTAGAACCTTTGGCAGCAGGTGTACCATACTTAACACAAAGGACAATTTGGCAAAATTAGCTTGACCAACTATTTAAGTTACCCAAAAATGTTCGAAATTCTCCAAAAATGCTAAAACTCAAGCTCTCACAATTTGAAATTATGATAATATGACTATCTGAAGAACTAGTGGAGCTTCAACAAGTTGCCAACAAAGTAAGCATCAATACTCATCAAGTGACAACTCTAACAATGCACAACACCAAGCTGATGGAAGCAACACTTTGAAGGAACATTCAACTATTTAGTGATGTTGTCTCTCCATCATTCTACCAGTCCTTATTGAATGAATATGAGATATCAGCTGGTCCAACTATTCCAAATCATGGGTAGAACTTTTCAAATTTAGATCTCTCCATGAAATTGGATATGATCCCTAGGCTCAGAATTCATAACACTCACCCAGCTGAGAACATCATTGGATATGTTTCTGAAGGTGTGAGAATAAGAGGACAAACTCGTAATGGGCACTTTTGCTTGTACTCATGCTTTCTTTCTTAGATTGAACCAAAGAGGGTAAAGGAAGCATTAAAGGACAGTAGTTGGGTTAAATCAATGCAAGAAGAATTGCTTCAATTCAAAAGACAAAAGTTTTGGAACCTATGTCCACTACTATCTGGTCAAGTACCCATTGGCACAAAGTGGGTCTTCAGAAAGGAGGGAATTGATTTTAGTAATGTCTTTTATAACACCATGAATTTCTATTTAAATGAAAGGAAAAGAAAAGTAAATAGAAAGATTAGAAATTTAGCACAAGTGGAGGGGGAAAAAGTGTACAAAGCACAGAACCTTTTTACTTTAATGTTTTAAAGGGCATGGTTGCCCATTCTTTCTTCTTCATCTCCTTCTTCACGGCTGAAAAGAAGAAGAGAGAGAGAGACTCTCGGTTCTAGAGAGAGAAAGAGGAAGAAGAAGCTGAAAAAGTGTTTGTTTTCGGAATTCAAGGGCTGAATCGAAGGTAAGTCTCGAACGGGAAGTGTGTTGCTCAAAGGCTGTTCAAGGTGAGTTTCTAGAACCCCTCTTTTACTGATTTTTAACTGATTTGGAGCTATTATGCATACTAAGTAAACATTTTTAAAGAAACCGTGGGTTTACAGCCGTATGTTCGAAATGATGTATGTATGTATGTTATAGTGTTGATTATGGGTTAAAGTTGATGATTAGCATGTATAGGTGCCCTTAGTATGTAAGATTTGTGCTTGGGTATGATCAGGATGGCAATCGGGTGAATTTGATAACAGAGAAATTATTTCAGAATGTTTTAGAGTTGCTCATGCGAGCAAACAGTGGGTCATGCGCCCAAACAGTGGGTCATACGCCCAAACAATGGCCCATGTGTCCAGCATGTTGGCCAGATGCCTAAGTGTTGGCCATGCGCCTAAGTGTTGGCCATGCGCCTAAGTGTTGGCCATGCGCCCAAACAGTGGCCCATGCGCTTAAGTGTTGGCCATGCGCCCAAGTGTTGGCCATGTGCCTAAATAGTGCCCATGCTCCTAAGTGATTGAAACAGCTAAGTGTTGGTGATGCACCTGAACAGGTGCCATGCGCCTGAACAGGGTAGAAGCGCCCAAATAGTGCCGATGCGCGAAACTGTTTTATACTTAGAATTTTCAGGCCCATGCGCCTGGAAGGTCCCATGCGCCCAATTGGACTTAAGGTTTTCTAAGTGGTTTTAAGGGGGTATTATGGGGTGATAAGCCTGGTTGATGTGATAGCTTATGTTTGATGTGTGTTTTGCGTGTATGATGTTGCTTGTATGGTGATGGTGTATGTTTATGATTCTTGTATGTTCCTTATTATGTATGTATGCCTTCCCTTGGCTTTGCGTTTAACGTTAATAAATGTAATAAAAGTATTATGTAACGTAAAGTGGAATATAATGAAAAGAGGAACGTAATGAATGAATGCATGCATGAATAAAAATGAAAGTATAGAAAGGTTTGCAAGCAATATGTACAGAGGTGCACGTCTCTAGATGCCTTAAGCTCTACCGCATGAGGTTCAGCAAATCCAAAAGTGTGCACACAAGGGTTCCAGTCTTTGTGACTGACCTTCAATAGTGTTACCCATTTCGATGGGGGTGTTGTTACCCATTTTGGTGGGGGTGTTACCCATTTCGATGGGGGTGTTATCCATTTCGGTGGGGGTGTTACCCATTTCGATGGGGGTGTTACCCATTTCGGTGGGGGTGTTTCCCATTTCGGTGGGGGTGTTGTTACCCGAGTTACGTATAACTTCGGGGGTATGGCATAAGGCCAAGCATATGTATGAGGTGAGCGACTCTATGTCGCAACAGACTCGAAAGAGGTCCTTATCGCGTATCCCGACACAGTATCAGTCTTCGGACATCAGTCGGGGGTATTGCATGAGACAGGATGCATATCGCGTACCCCGGTACTGTGTTAGTCTTCGGACATGAGTCGGGGGTTTGTTTGTCAGACCTCGGCACAGTATCAGTCTTCGGACATGAGTCGGGGGTATTGCATATGATAAAAGTGAAGGATGATAGATCCGTGTCGCGTACTCCGATACTGTGTCAGTCTTCGGACATGATTCGGGGGTTTGGGAGCAGGCCCCGGCATAGTATCAGTCTTCGGACATGAGTTGGGAGTATTGTATGAGACGTGATAATGAGGTGAGCGACTTTGTGTTGCAACAGACTTGGATAGAGTTCAATCCCTGTGATTGACTCGAATGGGATCTATGTCGCGTATCCTGGTGATGTGTCAGTCTTCGGACATGAGTCGGGGGTTTGTGAGCAGCCCCCGGCACAACATCAGCTTTCGAGCATGAGTCGGGGATATTGCATGAGACAAGATTCGAGTAATAAAGAGTAATGAACGAAAGATAATGTATGAAAGAGCGAAGTATGAAATGAATGTTAAATGAATTATCATAATATCGTACTGAAGGGGTTCCTTGTGATTCGACCTCAGTAATCGTGGCTGAGTGCCACGAAAAGGGTAAAGTCTGACCGGATATAGAAAGAGAATTGAATGATAATGTAATACGTTGAATGAACAAAGTTAACGAACGTAATGACGAAGATAATAATGATATTATTTGTATGTACGTATGATGTATGATCACGAATGATCGTAAAGTATAGTATACTTTTGAAATAAAGTAAAGAACGGTTTTAACAAAGTAAAGTATGTTTTATTATAAAACTAGAACTCACTCATCGTCACTGACTTTTTGTATGCATAATATTTGGCAGGTATTTGTTGATGCTGAGGAGTTGCAGGCATCAATGCATAAGCTACTGGGAGCGTTTTAAGGCTGGCATCCGTATTTTGACATGTCATTGTATTTTGAGATGAAAACGAACGTTGTAAATGATATGTTTTTAGTTATTAATGAAAGTTTAAAATTCCGCTGCAAAATATACGTACGTTTTAAAATGTTTTAAGTGCAATGAATGACCATCTGTGAGGTGGCCTGGAACGGGGCCTTACATCTTTGCACCTGTTGCAAGACTTCAGGCAGTGAGGATCTTTCTTGCTTATGCAGCATCCAAGAATTTTATAATCTACCAGCTTGATGTTAAGTGTGCATTTTTATAAGGGGATCTAGACAGAGAAGTCTATGGGTGCCAACTTCTAGGATTAGAAGACCCACAACACCCTAACTATATGTGCAAATTGGATAAAGCTCTCTATAGGCTACACCAAGCACATAGGCTATGGTATGAGACTCTGTCTTAGCTTCTCCTGAAGAATGGTTACCCTAAAGGTACAATTGACAAGACTTTATTCATATGAAAGTCTGGAAAATACATTTTGCTCGTACAAGTCTATGTTGATGGCACTATATTTGTTTCCTCGAATGACCAAATGTGTAAATACTTTCATAGAATTATGAAGAAGAAGTTTGAGATGAGTTCCATTGAAAAAATGGAATATTTTCTTGGAATTCAGGTAAAGCAAATAATGAAAGGGTTCTTTATCAATCAATCTAAACGTATTAATGAAATTTTAGAAAGAATTGATATGAAGGATTATAACCCCACAAAAACTCTTATACCTAGAAATCACAATCTTTGTTTAGACACTAAGGGGAGGATATTGATCAACATTAGTATAGGGCAATTATTGGATCTTTGAGGTATCTCACAGCAAGTAGACTTGATATTATGTATGCAACCTGCATTTGTGCAAGATATTAGGCAACTCCAAAGGTGTCTTACCTAGTTGTTGTCAAGAGAATCCTTAGTTACCTCAAAAGATCTCCCAAGTTGGGTCTCTAGTATCCTAGGAATCAAGACTTTAATCTCTATGGCTACACTGATAGTGACGATGATGGTTGCAATATTAACAAGAAACCAACATGAGGAGGATGTCAATTTCTTGGTGGAAGGATCATCTCATGCCAATTCGAGGCTGAATACATTGGTGCTGCTAGTTGTTGTGCCCAACTGTTGTGGATTCAAAATCAGATATTGGACTATCGATTCAAATTCATCGAGACTTCTATTCACATTGATAACAAGAGTGCCATTTCCATTACAGAAAATCCTATCAAGCATTATAAGACAAAGCACATTGACATTAGGTATCATTTCATTAGAGTTATACATGAGAAAAACCTAATTAAAGTAATCAAAGTTTAGTCAATTGAACAATATGCTGATTTGTTCCCCAAAACATTTGATGAAAAAAGATTTAAGTATCTTATTACAACTATTGGGAGGATAAACATTGATTAGTTTATCTCATTTGAAAAACCTTTACAAAACATGTCTTATCTTTTGTCATACAATCAAAGCCCTGTTACAAAAAGTATTTCGTCAAAATTTGCTAAGTATAAGTTTTTCCAAAAAGATATTAACCCTTGAAAGATAACTTATTTGTCTTCCGAAGGAATGTCCTCCAATTAGTTCTATATTCTAAAGAGTTTTAGCCTTGGAATAATATTTGATGTTATCTCAAATCTATTTCCAATGTTTGAAAACTTCTTAATTCGGAAGACATTTTTACTCTTGGAAGGAAATTTCTCTTTCGATGAAATTTACCTTATGAAGTAAATTTGGCTTCGGAAGAGATTACTCTAGGAAGAGCTATTACTCTCGGAAGAAAGCTTTACTGTGCAACGAAAAGCTTTTGGGCCCCACTTTGTAAAAAGGTAAAGATTTTGTTAATGATGTCAGAATATTTTAAATATTTTTAACCTTACCGCCCCTGTCACATCGTACCCCAAACTATCACTTCACCTTATCCATCCACCATTTTACCCATTTAAATACTTCCGACCTATCATTTTAATCTTTTTACCAATTTCGCAAAATTTGTCATTAGTAGTGACATGTAATTCATACCAAAATCATTTTTATGTAATCCCCATTACTTTTTGTAATTCAACACTCAAATTCCTTGTGGGTTTAATTTTAACCCTTGAGCATTAATAACTCATATTTTTTATATATTTAGATTTCAACAATCGAACTCCTTGGGATTTCAATACCCGAAATCCTTACATATATTTAACTCACCTTTTTGTATATGTGGAGTTCAACACCCGAACCCCTTGGTATGTCACCACCCGAAATCCTTTCATATATTAAATCTCTTTTAAAACATCAATTCACATACTTGGACTCGTAATCGTATAAATCATTTCTCCGATAATCATGTTTATCATAATTAATGAACATATATAACTTGTATTTAAACAAGTTTCATCTGCTCATAAATCATAAAAACGTATAATAAGTAAAACATATATCATCTAACTAAACATGTAACAAATATTAATTAAGGGTTAGTGTACTTACTTCTTGGTGTCACTAAATTCGGTGTAGAGTGTAGTCCGCTATCTATTGTAATAAAAATTCTCTACAAAATACACCGTAGCTTCTATATTTTCTTGCTCAAATCTTACACTCAAATCTACTCAAATAATTGTTTGTTCTTTACTATTATTTTTTCTAACACCACTCTCGACATTCTTTCATCCCTTTAATTTCTTTATAATGAAAAACATGTCCATATTATATTAATATTTGTTGTCGACTCGAGATATATACTACAATCCTTACTCATGAAGCATTTTTAATTAATAATATATTTGTGTGTATTGACCGACTTACATATCTTTGAAATGAAGATTTGAAGAAAAATGTTAACTTTTGTCATTATGTTTTTTTTGGTGATAAGTAAATCCTCAAAATAATTTTAACACATGTAGCTTTAAAATTCTATTATTGTTATTATTATTATTCAAAATCAACACTCGTTTAAATGTAACTTAATTCAATAATAATATGACCGAAACCTTACTCGTTTAACAATGTTGAAAATATATATTTATATATATTTTTGCAAAACAGGATTTTACACAAGGATGCTGACTTCTCAGAAATTATCCAGTTACTAAACCAGTCCACCTACTACACAGCCCTAACCGTTAACCTCAATGTTTACTCAACCCACATGGCCGAATTCTTGAGAAATGGTCCACTTGACACTCTCGATGGAGTCAAGGTCAATAAGTCAACAATTTGAATGCAAGAATTGATCATATCTAAACAGACCATTAGGGAGCACCTAGAGGTCCATGATAAGGGTTCTCCTACTGAATACCCCAAAATGGTTTTAGAAGACACATATGCCCAAATAGGATATGGTGGAGATGTGAGCAGATTCAATGTGTACAAGTTCAACTTCTCTTACAGCTGGAAGTTCCTGCTTCAGATTGTTCTTCACCGTCTATAAAACAAGTCCAGGGGTTGGGATCAAATTCCATATGATTTAGGATGCCTAGTTCAAGGGTTGGTAAAGGGCCACAGGTTTAATTATTCAAGATTTATGCTAAAAAATCTCAGAGGAAACCTTCAAAGGGAGACATTTTACATGTATCCCAGGTTTATTCAGCACATAATCAAGTGCGATCTAGAAAAGGGGAAGATATTATGTGTAGCTACTTTACCAATCCCTCATATGAGGTTGACCATCTTCAAGGTACTAAAGAGAGTGTCTGCCAACTTCACTGGAAGACATACTGCATTCTTCCGGGTATGATTAAGCCAATGGCTCCTGATGAGATCCATGTTAACCTCACAAGTGATGAACCCACACCAACAATAGCCACCTTAATGCCAAATCTTCCTTCCCATCCCATCAAACATACATATCAGAGACGCTCCAAGCGAACCCTTATTCAATCTAATCTGATTGAACAAGTTCCCCTTGTTCAATCCAAAAAGGCTAGAGTGGAAACATAGGCACCCACCCAGTCCGGGGTCCCACCATCCTTCATAATTAACCTTATTGTGGGTATTGAGTCTCCTTAGTCTCAATCCCATAAGCCCTACACCCAAACTTTAAGCCCTCAGGGTGAGTCACTATACTTCCATATACAGCTAATAACGGATAACCTAATCAATGGTTCAATGCCTCTAGACATTGATCAAGCTCCCGGGTCACTAGGCATAAGTTCCATATCCTTCACTAACTTTTTAATATCCACAACACCCATTTAAGGATCAATTGATCCTAGAGTAACCTCTGATTTCTAGCCCTCATCAGAGTACCCAAACTAAGGTGAGTCCCATTGATGTGAAGGGGACTCATGTAGATCAAGTTGCCACTACTAAGAGTGTCTCATTGAACTCTCAGGATGGTGGTAACATTTCTAAGACTGAATCTACAACATTAACTTTGCCTCTTGATGACTCTGAAAGTTACATCATTAAGCAAGGGAAACCAGGGTGCTAAGAAACCACATACTAGAGACATACTCTTGATGAACATACTAGGTATGTTACCTCATCTCCCCGTGATTCTTGTAAAGAATATGAGGGAAGTATGCAACTCACAATTAGAGACCTACTTTCTAAAGTCTCAAACCTTTAATGCAGGATTAAAACTTTAGAGGATAGGTCTATCACTCAACAACTTGAGATTGAAAATCTCAAGGTTTAACTAGCTGAGAAATAGAGTTTTGTTAGGCATGTACCAGTCCAAGTCTCTCTGGCTTCTTCCTCTAGCTCATCAAGCTCTCAGATGATGCTACCAAAAAAGGGGATAATATGTTCCGTGTAAAACACATATGGAGCAGCAAAGCTTGGCTCTTTCTACTCTATCTTCATGATACCCTAATTAGCAAGCAACAATTTTCATAAGCTTCCTATTATTCTAAAATGGACCAAATATTCTTATAGATCCAAAGAAGTTCTTAACTAAGTTCCTAGTGGGATCATTAGTTGAACAACCAAGTTCGAATGTTGTTATGGCATACTTTGGAGCTGAAATGCTTCAAAGGTTGAATGCACCTCCTATCACTAAGGAAGGAGTTAGTCAACCTAAGCTCCATATTGAACTTGAGATTGATTTTGAAGGGGATATAGGGACTAATGGCCCATAAATTTAAATTAGTTTGGATAGGTAAAGCAATCTCTCTAAATTCCAAAATTGAAGTACAAGCTACAGAAGGGCTATCTTGTTTGTCTAAAGATCTTATTATCACAGAGGCAATTCTTGATCTGGCTAGTAAGATAAATAGTGAAGACTTTTTCAAAACCCCTCTCACTCAAACACCTTTATCACCACAAGCTCAAATCACCACCCACCAAAGGTATAAGGAAGATGACAGCGCAAGAACTATTAGAGGAGGAAAGGTCAGAAAAGCATAAGAGAAAAGGCAAACTCCCACTAGGAAGCTATTAGCTGCAAGTAGGAATGCAACTGTGGCAAACTAGGAGGCCATCAATAACCAAAAAAGGGTGGAGATCATTGACAGGCTTGCTAATCTCGGAGCAGCAAGTGAAGATGTGCTCCTTCTACCACTTGAGGAGCTGGTGGAGTTAGAAAAGGCAACTTTGATGAAGAAAGAACAAGAGGAAGCAACATAGTTAGCCATGGTGGAGGGAAAACAAAGAAAGAAAGAGAAAGCTAAACAACAGTTGAGGAGTGAGAGGACAACCTTCCTATGCTCTAGGGGCTACTCTCGTGAAGAATTATCTCCTCATGATAATGACATGATCTTGTGTATTTTCCATAAAGAACAAGAGAAAATAGGTAAGGAAAGGAAAAATGCAGCTATGGAAAAGCTTAAGGTGAAGAAGATGGGAGACAAAGCCTGGATGAAAGCTCATCACAGGGCCCATGGCTTCTCTAGAAACAAGTTGGCCCTATGTCGAAAAGGACCCTGCAATGACATGTCAGTGATATCATGGCTGACATTCGCTTAGGAAGAAGGAGAGAGGTATACAAAAGTATATAGTGGATGACTTCCAAATCTTTACCACAACCTAAACCTCAACCTCAACCTGAACCAATACCCTTCCTTTTCCCCATAAAACTAAGCCAATCACTGAGCCTTACACCTATGAACCCACATTACCAACCATACCCTAATCCTCTCCTACAACATCATAACAACCGCCATCACTACCTATCCTTAAACCCAAAAAACTCCCCAGAACCCAACCAATAACCACACATTAACCACCTAAGTCATCCTCTTAATTATTTGAACCTCTGACCTTGGAAGAATTAAAGGATATCAAGAGGACGCTCTTCAACTGTACTACTCTGAGCGAAATCTCTTGTGAGGAGGGTCCATCAAATTATCCTTCACTGATGGCTCCTCACATGCCCTCACAATAGAACAATTACTTGACCCACCAATAGGAACATTGGACTAGGCTCTCAGACTCTTTGCAACTAACTCTAACTCCCTTGAGGAAGAAGAGAAGAAGTTGAAAAGAAGGTTGGTGACTTATTGGACTCTCGGAAGGGAGACAAGCTACCATCTTAGCTCCTTGTTCCTAAAAAGAATATAGTCTTGTGGACGTTGAAAGACTCTTCTCATAACTTTGTTGTGAAAAGAGAGAGGTAAGGTCACCGGACTTAATGCATCTTCTCTACTACACTTCAGTAGATTTGACATTGTTGAGTTAGCAAGAAAAACATTCTCCAATCTATCCAACTAAGAAGTAGCCGCTCATATCTAAAACCATCTAAGAAGCCTTCATCTGGTTGAATTGACTACAAAGGCCACGATTGAAGAGGAGTTGAACATAAGAGAAAAGAAAAAAAAAGGTTGGGTCAACCACCAAAGGAAAAGCTTTCTTGCAAATGGCTGAATGCCCAAATTGGAACCTGTAGTTTGATAGGAGTATAAATACAACTGCCATCAACTAACTCTTTTCAGAGATGCACAACAAAGGGCACATGTCATTGAAAGTAATATACAAGATCTCTTGTCTACAAATGACTTGTACAAGCTTCTCCGCACCACCCCTGGAAAGAATAGAGAGACAAATGAGTATCTTCTCATATTGGTGTTAAAAGCTTTAAGAAGCAGAAACAAGTGAGATTTTGGTAGCATCAGCCAAGGGGGAGTTTATTGGATGAAGAAAGGCTAGTGCAACCATAACAAACACTTAGAAACAATTTTGGTACAACTGTGAGAAACTTTCGAAGGGAAAAGTTGCACTTCTTATGCTTAAGGCTAAAAGAACATCCGAAAAGGAATCCTGACTTCCGAAGACAAAGCTTATTTATTGATCATCAAAGCATAATAGGTAATAATATTAAATATCTATCATTGATGATATTGAATGATGTTGTCACGTTAGTTTGATGTACTTATTGATCATTTACGTAGATTGCGAAAGAAAATCATGATTTAACATTTAGTTCTTAACTTACTTAAAGTGGAAACTTTAGTTTTAAAGAACATTGGATCTAGTGATTTGATGATGTTTGTTTTGTGTAAATGATTGTTATAAACTAGAATTAACATATAAATGATGATTTAATGAATACTTTTGATGAAACTTAGGCAATTGGATGATACTTTCATAAAGTGTAAACTTTATGAATGTTTTTAGTGGAATTCAATATTTCAAGCATGCATGTTGTATTAAGATCATGTTAGATTGATTGTTGGGAATCCTGAATGATCTAATTTGAAATAGTTAGGTCATGTTTGTGATACTTTGTAATAATGAATGTTTAAGTGCTCGTATAGTTAATTGTTGATATGATGATGTATCATGTTGGATTAATGTTACAGAATTAGGGTTTCATCTTATAGTTATGATACCTAAATAATATGGTATGAGTCAATTGTTTTGATAGTATAGGTTATGTTTGGAGTGTAATGGTGAACATTATACACGCATGTGGACCTCAGGCCCATATTTACTAGGATTGGCAGGAATTAGGATGTGAAGTAGCAAGTTACTTCACATGGCATGTAGTGAATGTTTAAAACCATATGCATGATTAGATAAATTTGGGATATCTGATGTGAATTGATAATTTCTAACTTTGGAGTACATGTTGGTTGTTATTGAAATTCGTGTGTTATATGATAGGTTATGCTAGCATAATAACCCATTACAGTTTATAATTCATTTCATGTTACATGTGGATGATTTGAGTTAAGCTTATGAATATTTGGTTTGTTATATATGAGCAAATATGATTTCACATAACATGTCACCAAGAAATTAAACGAGTCAACAGGGTCAAGCGAGTCAATATTTTTAAATCACTTAAATCAATGAGATTGATTGAATGCTTAGGGTTTGTTAAAATATCTATCTTGCACGTGGTTGTGTACTTGTGTGTTCTATGTAACCTATGACATATTGTCTTCCCACTTCTATCATTTGGCTTGCATTACATCTTGCTTACGTAGATTACGATTAAAAAAGTTCTTACTGTTCGGATCGTTAATTAAGAAAGTCAGTGGAAAATATTGGGTGGTAAAACTAGGTCTGACAAGCCCCACATGTACGACTGGAGGTTAGGTTGACGCATCATTATTCCATACGATTAAGACATTGTACACGACTCGGTAAAATGTGGCAGAAGGCAAACAAACGAAGACATTCAGCTTCGATCGTGAAAACATTATTATTATTGTTTATGCTATAGACTATTATTAATTCTTATGCTGTAAACTATCTATCTATTTTTGTAAACTTTCTTATGTTATACAAACACAACTAATTTTGCGTACTTTCAAACTCATGAACTCACTAACCTTGTGTTTACTCTTTAATATGTCTTTCCTAGGTCGCTAGTCATAGGTGCATGTAGGAGCAATGACATGACTCTTGCAACATACAAATATTTTCATAAACAATGGTTATGAATTACATTCTAGCTATGGTTTAGGCATGTGTTTTTCACATAACATGCGTACAATATGGTTTTGAATATTTTGTTGGGTTTGTTTGAACATAAACAAGTTGTTTAACCATTTAAACAAGAAAAACGCAGCGGAATGTTAGTATTATTGTCTTGTTCATAAGCTGAAAAATCAAGTCCCTTTTGATAATATAATGTCATAAACAAACCCAAGAACAAAGGACCTTTATATGAGAATAAAAGCTAGCTATGAAAGACAAAAACACAACTTATGGACAGCCATAAGCAAGCTGCCATAAACTACCTTTCAGCAGCAAATGTGATGAAGTAGAGGATGATATTGACCAAGAAAAATGACCAAGGCACCAAGAGAAGGTCCTCTCAAGCTTGTATACCCCAAGCACTTCAGCAAACTCCCACTTGTTAGGTAGCAAGGCACCAAAAACGAGCTCCCTCTTGAACTGTCCAAATCAACTAAGAAGATGTTCAAGAGCTGCCAAAAACCAATTTTCAGCACTTACCCTCTTCCTTGAATCTGAAAATACCAAGCAAAAATGAGAGAGAGAGCTTTCTTTGCATGTGTGGGAGAAAGTGTGAAGTGATGGAAGAGTGTAAAGTGAAGTAATGTCTTGCAAAGAACAAGACTAAAAGTTAAAACACACTCCCCAAGGGGGGGCGGCCGAACTTGTTTAAAAAAAAGGGTTCCTTCCCTTTTAAGTTTTATAAAATTTCACTCCTTAATCCATCTTTTATAAAATTAAAACATCTTTTAATTTTATAACATCAACACACTTTTAGTTGTTATTATTTAACCAATTTTAAATAACAAACAAATAATATCTCATGAACAAATTATCGATATAAGTTTGTTCTTTTACAAAAGCAAAGTTTTAGAAAACCAATTTTCTAAATCGGTGTTAATATTTATTTGTATGATCTCATCAACAAACAAACATATATTGGTGTTTGTTAAGCTTGTTATTGGGTATGACCCGACTTGGATCATAACTTACTAACCATATCAATGTTCTATGTGTCTTCGGAATAAAGAATCCTACATATTTAACTTATGCTTTTGTAGTAATTTAAAACAGATAAAGTTTGCAGTTTATTTAGAAAATTCATTTAGAGGTCGTTCGAGTAACTAATGACTTGAATCCTGGTTTGTTCACATGCCTTGAGGTGAACCCCAGTACGTGGAATTTGAGGGTTTAAAAGATTGCTATCAAAGCCATTAGTTATAATGAACTAGGTTGCATAGACAGTACTCTATATTTTCACATAATTGGTTAGTTACTCATCCCACTCGTCCTTACTGTATACTTATTAGAATACACATCACATACACTTTATTTCTACATCATCATCATCCTTATAATGACACACCAGGTAGGAACCCAAGGTTCTTACTATCCTTTGCATTTTGTGGGTTCTTATTCTTTACCCCCTTGGTCTTCATCCAGTATTTGTTATGCTGACGAGCCTAACATTGATCGTGACATGTCTGATCCCTTGAACTAGGTGTGGTATTGTAGTAACTTTGTTAGGATGATCCATAGAGGGTGTGTCCCACTATTATCCTTGGGATCCTTAGTAGAACTACTCCCACCATGCCTCCCTTACCTTGCGATACTCATACTACTATTGCACTATTAGTAGCATCACATGACCAAGTACGAATGGATTAGCGGTTGACCTCGCTGAGATACATAATAGGTAGGAGTTGACTAGTAGTTCGTTTGTTCGGCTGAAGAATGTGTGGCATGAACTGCCAGGTTATCAAGACGAGCAAGTTGATGAGATATGAGCATTACAAGGAAAATTTTCAGGAATAATAGCATTCGACTGCTACAAATAACCAACTACATGAGGCCATTGGAAGGATACATGTCTTGGAAGAACAACTTGAGCCTTAATAGATTCCGGAGGAGGAACCAGAAGATGGTGATGGATAAGTTTTCTTGGACCGATTGATTACATTTATCTTTCTTTAGCCTATATAGGGTTACACATAACCTATGTAGGAAGAGTTGTTTCCCACCAAACCAAAAATATTAAATTTTGACAATGATTTAGGATTTGGTGAGTTACTTACAATTACTTTACCTTGGGTTATTAATTTGGTTATAAATGTTATGGTTGTGCTATTCATTATTACCTAATTCTTTAATTACTTGAATGAGATTAATATGTTAGATGTTACTCATTGTTGTATTTGTGAATGTAATTGAAAATTGGACGAATGTGGTAGAAGATGTGGCCGAGGATGTGGGCAACCCTAATCAATTAGCATGTGCAAGGAGTGGTGACTTCACAAGCCATGTAGTTAGGAGGTAAACGATGTCTATGGATGTTGACGTATTTTAAGACCCATGTTATTTAATTTTTTGAAATTGTTAGACTTAATGTTTCATTTTTTACTCAGGACCACCATCATTAACGTATAAGGCCTTTGTGGACTATAAGCCCCACACTTATAGTTAAGCATAGAATACGGTTGCATTTAGAAGGTGGTTCAAGAAAACCAAATCAATTTAGAGGGTGCCTTAATCTAGCAGTAGATTAGGTGAAATATGCCACAAGTACTTTAGAGGGTGCAACACTCTCTTGGTGTAACATATAGGTGCAAATGTTGGGTTAGGCGATTGCAAGCGCCTTGCCTTAGCTAAATTCAATACATAGGAAAAAAAATCTATCTTATAATCCTTAAGGATATGTGTGATGTGAAATTGCTTAGCATCAACTAATTCTATGGTATACTTTAATTCTACCAAAGAAGGTATATCACCTAAGAGACTACTAATCTTAGTAGAGATACAACTTATATTAGCTCCAATATCAAATAGACCTTTAGCATAAAGACCTTTTACGAGAAACTTACTACAAATAGTAGTATGGTCATTTAGATCCTTACCTGAACCCATCACGAAGGTTCTTCCTTTTGCTCCATCATTATTTTCATCATTATTGCCATCATTATTAACATTGCTGTCACCATTGCCATTATTGTTCACATAATTTCCACCATTATTATCATTCTTCTTTAGTTATAGGTAGTTTCTCTTGTAATGGTCTTCCTTTTAACATTCAAAGCATCCTTTAGGTGTCTCTTGCGCTTAACATGGCTTTCTTATTTTTTTCACCTCAACAAAAATTTGTTGTATGTCCTAATTTCCTGTAGCACAAACATAAAATATTATCACACTCGATAGTGTGATTGTCGTTTCACTTGTTGCATTTAGGGTATTTCTCAATATACCCGTCTTGACCATGGATTAATGAAGATAATTGATTAAAGTATCAATTGGATTTGAACTTCTTTTGTTGTCGATGTTGAGACAAATTGTTGGATGATGATTCCTTGTTACCACAATTATCCCATTTCCGCTTAAATGACTTTGAAAGAATAACTTCCTTCGAAGCCATTTATACTTTAGGAGAAACAACTGCTTTCGAGTCTTCTGCAAGTCTTCATGACTTTAGCTTTAGAAGACATAACCTTGGATCTTCTAAATGTGTATAATTCGGAAAGAGAACTACTTATTCATGGAAGACAAAGTTCTTCATACTTAAGCTTCAAAAGATCTTTGACTTGTTTTCGGAAGAGCAGTTTTGTCTTTGGAAAACCTCTTTAATTGTACTCCAAAATGTTCTAAGTGTTGTTTTCGATGCACGAGCCTCATATGATCCAACAAACTCCCCTAGGCTGATGCTATCAAAACCTTATTCCCTTCTGTTCATCAAAGTATTCAACACCAGGGAAAGTAAATATTTGTCTGTCTTTTTGTTCTTCCCTAATATGGTCGTGAGAAGCTTTTACTAGTCATTTGTAGAATATAAATCCAGTCTGTTGCTCTGAATGAAATCTACCCTTTGTTGTGGTTCTTTGAAGAGAGTTAGTTGATGGGAATTGCAGTCATAATCCCATCTAACTATGGGATCCAAAGATGGG
>BJCM01220756.1:0-22355 GCA_018326385.1 Flaveria bidentis | reverse complement strand
ATGATTAACCTTTTAATTATATAACACACACACTCTTTTATTATTTGATGTTATTCAACTAAATTGAACAACATTCCAAATAATGTCCATGAACAAGTTATCCTCATAAGTTGTTCTTTCTCACACATAATCTATTTAGAAAACCCATTTTCTAAAATGGTGTATTTATTTAATTGCATGATCATATCATCAACTAAATGTTAATTGGTGCTTGCTAAGCTTGTTATTGGGTATGACCCGACGTGGATCATAACGTACTAACCACATCAATGTTCTATGTGTCTTGGGCATAAAGGATCCAACAGTTTGTAGAGTCTTCTCTGACTCTTTTCTTCTTTGATTTGAAGGATCAATCTTGCATCCTCTGCTTCGTTCCTCTCTCTCTAGATATTTCCATGTCTGCCAGTTCATTTAATTCCTCTAAGGGGAGAGAGATGATTTGATGAATATCATAGTTCCTTGTGTGTAAGTAAGTAATCCTAGCTTCCCTTAACACATCATTTTAAGTATTTGGTCTGGGGGCAGCCCTGATTGTAGCTTACATGAAGGCTGAAGACCCAGTGGAACTATCTCCCCTTAGCTTCTTCTTACTCTCTCTCTCTCACTCTCTCTGTCTCTCCTCATCCTCAATCTCCTTAGGAGTCATTTTCTTTCTCCCTCTGTCACTCACAGACCTTTGTGACTCAGGGTGGAGGGAGCATTGGCCTTCATTGCTTGGAGTAGCATCCATGCTCTGGTAAGAGAGAGGCTACGATACACTTACACTAGTAGGTGTTTCACTAAAGGAATGAATTATTGAAGTTGCTAGTTATATGACAGTGCTCATAGTTTATGTCATTGGTTATTCGGTCAACGTTTTTCCTTTGAAGCTAATCTCAGGGTCTGCCTCAACATCCAGTTGACCAATGACATTACTTGTTTGCCTTGGTCTTCTTCTTTGGTTGAGCTCTTAAGTAATCCTATCTTGAATCCTTTGAGCGAACATGCTAGCTTGCCTATATTGATAGGATTGGCAAGTGGCATATTGATTAGGTCAAGACCTTCATAGTACTTCAAGGTCTGAAAGTTAAAAACTTCTTATTGCCCTTGAACTCTTTGAAGTGTGAGAGATCTTTTGTCAGCATCATACGTCCACCCAATTATGTAATTTGAAGTTCCTTAGGGTGGGAATGATATAGCCCTTGGAATACCTTCCTTAAAGGGACTCTAAATGAGAGAGTCTACTGAGTCCACATCAATGTGAACTTGAGCAAGTTGTTGAGTATAGACAACTGCAAGTGAGGATGGTGAGTCCTCAATGTCCATACTATGTGAAGAACTCCCAGGTTATGTGATTGTTATGACTTTCTCCCTCTATTTGGTAGCATCACCCACTTGCGTAGATGAGCTAGGAGTTAGATCAATCAAATCCACAAGTTTTTTTGTTCCTGGATGAGCTCTCCTCAAAGGTCTCCCATCTAGTTTTTCCTTAAGATAAGATATCTCAAGTTGCTAATCATTGACCTTGTTTTGTAGGGTATCACCTAAGATTCCAAGTAACTAACCTTAGAGACTAGGTAGGTGCATGTTTGTGACAATTTTTGCACCTTTAGTCTCAAGTTCCCCTTATCTTCATTAGAAGAATCATTAGGGATGATAGAATTGGACCAAGTCTTCACTCTCACCACCAACATCATGTTCTTGGCCGTTGGATTTTCGCTGCTCACTAACAGCTTCAAGTGAAGTTTCTATGGGCTGAGTTGCCATGGTTGAGGTCTGAATGATGTAATCACTTGTAAAAGTGAGCGCCTCTTCCATATGGACCCCCTAAACAGGTTTAGGGAGATCCACCTTAGTGTTGGGTGGATGATGTGAGCTAGACAACGGAGAGGAAGGATCACTCATCTCTCTTTGAGTAGGGGAGGTGTAGAGAGACTCATGATAGTCACTGAATCCCATGTCTTTATCATCATAGAATTCATGGTTAGGTATAGGTTGGTTGAGATCTAGTGGTTGGGATGGTAACTTTCCCCTGATGGTTGTTCATTTAAGGATTGAGGCTCAGAGTGAAGGCTTAAGGTTGATGGGCTAATGACCTTATCAAGCTAAGCATGAGGATCCTTAGCACTAATTCTTGATAAGATGAGAGTGGTTTGTTCCTCAGGAGAAGTGGGAGCTTTAATGTCCACTTCCTTATGTATGGGTGATGATATGGGGGAATGCAAAAGCTGAATAGCTAATATAGGGTTCGTTTGGATTTTCTTTTGTAGGTTAGGAGTGTTTTAGGCTATTTACGTGGTTCAGAGGTAGAAGGTGTGGGTTCAACACTAGCCTGTGTTGCTAGGTTGTCACTTGAGCAATGAGGTCTAACATTTTGGGCACAAGGGTTGTTTCTACCCCATAGAAGCAAACTTGGTTTCTTCATGATTTTAAAGAGGTCAGGCTTCATTTGTCCCAATTTAAGAATATTACATGCTTCCCTCAACTGTGAGCCTAGTTCACAGTTGAGAATGTATTGAACATATCTAGGAAACATGTAACACTCTAAGGAGTCCAAGTTTGCAAGTAAATTTGTATAGACAAATGAGAGTACATGAACTTAACTAACCGTTCCATGCACTATGAAGAAGAGATCCTCAGGAATCTGATCCCACCCTCCATGCTTCTTAGACAAGCTGTGGATGACTACATGAAGTAGGTACTTCCACTGGGATGAGACATTCTCTTTCCTGAAGTCTTTATAGAGAAATATCCTTCATAATCCATCTGTTGAAAGGAGTGGTTGACGGCTTCTTTTGGGAAAGACAATTTACCTTCCTTATCATCCAGCTGAAGATGATTGTTGATGACGGCTGAAGTGATAAAGATTATCCTTCCCTGCACGTAGCAGACAGTGCCTTCTCCACGTCCATAATGACCTCTTGACAGGTCTTCCAAAACTCAAGCAGATGATCCTCATAGAGAGTAGGATCAATGGTCAGGGAGGTGAAGTAGTTGGATAAAGCAAGAAATCAACAAACCTCTGAGAAACTAGAATCTTTCTCTTAGTTCAACAGAGCAACCTGATTGTGCTACCTGTGAAGTTGCATGGAGAAATCAGGGTCGTCGTTGCGGTTTAAGTTGGCCATTCTAGGAAGCTTAAAGGTAAAGAAAGTAAAGAAAAAAGGTTGTTTCTGGGTGAATTTAGGTTTTGGAATAGTACAGAGAAAGAAGAGAGTGAAAGAGAGGAGAACCGTTGGGTACATATATGAAATGGATCTGAGACAAAGTTAATGAAAGAGGATAAAATTTGAAATCCGGATGTCGGTCCCACCTCTGAAAAAGTAGTATCCTTTTGCCCAAAAAGTTAGTTTTCTTAGAAGTCTAAAATCTTCTGAAGGTAATTTTACTTTGGAAGTTTTGATGAAAACCTTCCAAAGCCAAAATGGCTTTAGAAGATATTCCAATGAGTTTAGAAAATTTTGCTTCAGAAGAGATTAAGACTTGGAAGTTTTAACAAAACTTTCAAGAGTTAATTACTTTCTGAAGAAAATTGTTTTTGAAAACATATAAGTACTTAGGAATAAAGTTAAGCTTCAGAAGATATTTTGAAAATTTCTTCTGAAGGTAAATTTTATTATGTAGTTGTTTGTTTTGAGAACTTAAATTTCTTCTGAATGTAAATGCATATCTTCCAAAGAGGAAAAGTTGAAAATTTTCAAAAATCCAAGAAATGTCTTCTTAAAAGAATTTTGCTTCCAGAGAGAACAAGGGCTTATGAAGGTAAAAAAAATAAACAACTTAGAACACAAATTTTAGAAATAATATGATTAAGTTTTAAGAAAAGCTACTCAAAGTTAATCATCCAAATAGCTTATACAAGATACTTAAATCTCTACTTATAGCTTTGGTGAACGAATGATCATATTGTTCATTTGAGTTAACTTTGACTAGTTTGATTAAACCCTTTTCAAAGTTATCTCTAATCAAATGATAATTGATATGGCATTGTTGTTGTCTATGTGGATAGGAGCCTCTTTGAAGTTGAATCCATAATCTAGCATCTGATTCTGAATTCAAAGCACTTGAGCGCACCAGCTGGCAACAGCAATGTATTCAGCTTCAGTAGTTGATGCAGAGACACAAGATTACTTCTTGCATTACCCATCTTCTTAGACATTCACTTTGCAACATGTTCAACCTTTTCCTTGCATAATTCCTCGATTGCAACCAAGTCCTTGGAGAATGAATACTCATGTCATCTGAATCAGGATGGTGTAGTTTAATCACAGGATCATTGTCTATATTCAAGCTTTCACTCATAGGTGCCCATTCACCCTGCTCTAAGCTTATCTCATTAGGATCAACTGGCACTGATGACCCTGCAAGTGTGCATTTTTCATACTCCTCAATGATCTGAGTCACGGTCAACCTATCTAAGAATACTCTATTATACTTCTTCTTAATAGGATAGTTTTATTTGTCTTCAAAGTCCACTGGAATTAGGACATCATCTTGAACATTTATCATTGGAGAATCAACTAGCTCAGATACATCTTCATTCTCAAGAACCTCATCATACCATTCATCTAGGAAGTTAGAGTCAATATCATCAAGAGCTTCAATTTGCTTTTGTACTTCTTCTTCCTCAACATTCACAGCTTCTTCAACAAACTTTTGAGTCTTAGCTGGTACAGAAGATGGTTTTGTTTAAGCTTAATCTATCTTTCTTTTTCCTTTTTAGCTTGAGAAATTTTTTCACTCACAACTACTTGAGATTCTTCATTAGTTTCTTTCTCAGTCATAATCACTTCAGGCTCTTTTTCTTTTTCTTGTACACTTTCTTACAATTTTTCTATCTTTTCATTCAATCTTTTGAATTTTCCTTCAATTTCACTTCAACCATCTTTTTTTTTCAACATCAACTTTTAGCATAAGATTCTCATCTTGTAATTTATTTTTAAACTCATCTTGATCAACAATCTTAGCTTTCATATCATCTATTACCTCTTCATCAATGTCATGCTTAGTTTGAACACTAACATCATAGGTTTGTTTCATCATTGTCTCATCTATAATAACAATTTGATTCTCTTGAGCAGGAGATGGTACATCAGAAGTTACATTCTGGATAATTGGCTCAGATAATAAAGCATCAATATAATCAAAATCAAAAGTTTGACTTTGATCCAAGCTAACAACAACATTTTCTTCAACCCCATCGTTACCATCATCTATCTCCTGATCATTCATTTCAGCTTCAACTTCACCTTCATCATTACCAACAGTGTCATATCTGTGGTCAGATATAATATCTTCACTATCTATCTCTTGGTTAGTTTTTTCTATGTTTCCCCCCAGTATCTCCACCTTGGTTATCACCACCCTCATCATCATCTTGGTCATTATCACCATTATCATCATCACTAAAGAGCTTTCATCATCAACATATTCATTTTCATCTTCATCATCATCCTCTTCTTCTTCTCTAATTACTTCTTCAAATACATCCTTAATCAAATCATTTGGATCTATAGGCTTATCTTCAATCAAATGAAAGTGCTGTTGATTAATATCAACATCATCTCTAGTAACAACTATCATGTAATCAAATATAGGCACATTTTGAGCTCTAGTAACAACTACCAGTTTTTTGTAGACAACCTCAGACATGTGCTCCAAGTCTAATCTATCACCTTTTTCACCATAAACATATAAATCTGGATGCTCTTCATTGATAATCAACTAAAGGAATCTAGGATAGATCAGCTACTTATTCCTCTTCCCTTTCTTTAAGTTAAAAATAAATCCATTCATGATCCACTTGGCCATGCTAAATATTCTATTTGTGGCCAATGAAACTATAGCAGAAGCTATGTCCACTAGAATTGAATTCCATCTTGCACTTTTTTTGGACATGCAACTTTGGAAGATATAGCATAGAAGCTTCCAATGATTGTAGACTCTAGCTCTAAAGAACAGTATCTTCGGGAAGTTATCAGGGTGACCCGTCATGGTAAATATTTCCCTACACTCATTAAAAGTGTACTCTAATAAGACTTGGGCTTTAATGTCACCCAATCTAAGATCAACTCTGATTGACTGGTTAGACACTTCTACCATTCTGTCTCCAGTAACAAATCCTCTCAAAACTTTCTTTCGTTCCTCAACTATCTCAATATCAGTTGTTCTCTAGAACCTCTTTATCAATCTTGCATATATGACTGGACAAGCTCACATAGCATACACATATCTTGTTCTCATAATAAATATAATCATCTCCTCATAACTAGCTGATTTTATCACATCCTCATCTAGAAATGCAACTACATTATGCTTTGGCTCAAACTTGAGCTCAGCCATCTGTCATTTACAAAGAAACATGTATAAATATAAAAAGATTACATTGATGTAAATCTCATAATGGTTTATCAACTTTATATTCAATAACACTTAATATATTTCTAAGTGTTTAACACAATTAATTTCTCAAATGTATTGGATAAAAATCAACCACAATTATAAGATTAAAATCTTGTAACAAATATGAACACTTGATTATTTCTCAAAGTTTACTTAATTGATTTTAAAATTTTAAAATTTGATCAATATTATTCAAAAAATTTCAAAGTGTTGAAAACTTATTGTTTTATATCTAATCAAAGTTTAGAAAACTATAATCACTTAAGTAACTTGTTTCTTGTTAGATTTATGCATATTAAAATATTTTTGCTGAATTGAAATTTTATTAAGAAATTATATTTGTAGATTCATTTCTGATTATTTTTTTATTATTAATTAAAGAACACACAGATCATCAAGGAATTTATGATGAAATTGAGTTTCGATTGATGTTAATCAGGTCGAAATCATGTTTTAACAACAATTTCAGATTCAATTTTGAACATTTCATCATATTTCATCGTCAAATTTCAAATCTTTCAACATTCTTAGGGTTCAAATGCCCGAATAGGGTTCAAATGCCCAATTGAATGTGATGTTAATAGACTATGTTTTGATGATATACACTCAATAAGATGTTTAGAACAAGAGTGAATGGTGATTGTCGGGTACGAATGAATATGAACAGAGTGTTTAGAGTGTTAAAATGGTCGAATAAAATGAAATTCTGTCAAGTGTTGAATTTATATAAGTGTGAAAAACCCTTGCATGTATGACCACTGTGTAGACGCATGACCACTATTGAGACGCATGAAGCTTAGGTGCTTTGGTATTGTTCAGGCGTATGACTGTTGTTTATGCACATGAGACCTAGGCGCATGAGCTCACTTGGTCAAAATTATTTCTAAGGACTTAGGCGCATTGGAACTATACATGCGCATTGGAACTATACATGCGCATGAGCACTGTTTTCGGTGCATGAGCACTATTCAGGTGCATGACATGTCCTAAAATGCCTAACACTTGGAAAAAATCATGAACCTTCAGTTCCTATGAGAACTGTTTAAGCGCATGGGCTTTTAAGACTTCTACACTTGGTTTATTTTCATAGGAAAAGTCTTGTACAGTTCAGGCGCATGATCTTGGATAAAAACACCTGTTTAGGCGCATGAGTTGGGTGTTTTGGTAATGATTAGTTCTCATAGTGTTTATGATATACTATTTTTTTCATAAGATGTTTATGATATACACTTAACCAAATTTTACAACTTATGACCACTGTTTAGGCGCATGAGTTGGAACCAAAACACCCAACACTTAATCATAAACACTGTAAATTCATCATATTCCTAAAATGGACTTATGACCACTATTCAGGCGTATGAGGACCTTTCCATACGTCTAACACTTGGAATATTTTCACCAAAATCATCCAAACACTAATTTTGAAAATTGTCACTGTTCTTCATGAAATTTTCTACTGTTGGTCAAAGTTTGATTTTTTACTACTAAAATCTTTGATTTTTAACATTTAAAAATTTTATTTCTCACTCAAATTTTTACCTTTTATTTCTCAATTAATTTCCCATCATTTTAGCCCCAAAATTTTGAAGATTTTCAAAATTCTAAAAAAATCTCAACTCTTTTATTTCAAGAAGCTTTTCCATATTTCAAATCAAAATCAATTTATAATCTTTTCAGGTTTATTTTTGTATCATATCAAACACTTACATACTTGTAAATTTTTAGCATCATCCTTTTCATCTAAACATTTATTTTGATTTTTCTTTTTCTTTTTTTTATTCCCTCAAACTTTAAAGTTTACAAACTTAGAAGTTTATAAAAGTTGAAAATGAAGAAAAACTAATCATTATCAACATGCCTACACACATAAAATCATGCAAAAATCAAATCAAGCAGAATAAAACTCTACTATATATAAAATGAATCATATGCCTGTAGTGAGATCATATCAGATAAGAATCAACATTTTAAGATAAAAGAAATTATGGATAGTCATAGACAATGATTAAATCCTGATAAAGTGTGTTCCATATCAGCGTTACCGCAATAAAGGAGACACTAGATCTAAGGACAGACCATGAGTACTTAGGCAAAAATATGAGCACTCTTACTTTTTTCAATTCTAGGATTGATTAAGGTTCGATTAGATATGACATTATGTAACCCACACTTAGACTAAGAGAGTCTAACCCTCGTCAAGATATGCAAGCAAGCACCTTTACTCAACTTAAAAACCTGACATATATGTATAACCAGATTTCATGTTTAGGTTATTGAGAGAATCATCATGCTAAAACCATTTGATAACCTCCAAGAAAACCACCATGGATGAACAATTAGGTAATCCCTAAATCTGTTTCATAAAGAAATAGATAAAGATGATTCATAAGAGTCATAGGGCATCGATTTTGGACTTTTGAAACAATTGTGCACATTAGCATCTTTTGCATCTGGTGAGAATATCCAGGTCTATAGTGACTTACAATAGAGGATACCTCGTCACTTCAGGTTTATGATAATTCATAACAACGAAGTGATAGATGCGGTAAACAAAACTCGTGGTTATTCATATCACCACCAGGTGTGTTTGTGACTTGACAACCAATCAATCAGATAAGTCAACACCACTCATAAGAACTAAGACGGATACACACAAATGCATAATGATTTAATTAAATCGCAAGAATCTACTTTTTTAGTATAATTGCATGAGTTTACCCACACATCATATCTGATCATGTCAGACTTTATTAACGAGTGATTTATGCAACTAACTAAACTGATGTACTATTATTTCTCACATATTGCAATGACCGATTCAACTCTAAAATAGAAATGATCAACTAAACTATATTTTTTTATTTTAATTTTATATTTTTCTATTGATTTTTCAATTTCTAATTTTCTATTTGCTTTTTTCTTTTATCACACACACACAATATATACAATCAAGCAATCAACTTTAATAGTTTCTCTATTAATTTTATTATAAAAAGAAGAAAGGGTTCTTTATATTTTGATGACACAAAATCATATATCAACATGATTAATAAGACCAATAGACATAACCAAATACTTAAACCTTCTTGGTAAAAAGGCTTTTGTAAATAGGTCAGCCAATTGTTTTTCAGCTGATATTTGAATCAAAATGATTAAACCTTTTTCAGAGTTATCTCTGAGAAAATGATATCGAATTTCGATATGTTTTGTTTTTGAATGTTGGATAGGATTAGTTGTTCTAAACATAGCAGTGGTGTTATCAATGTAAATAGAAGATTTAATAAAATTAAACCCATAATCTAGTAGTTGGTTTTGTAACCAAAGGATTTGAGAACATCCTGCTGATGTAGCTATGTACTTAGCTTTCCCAGTTGAGACTAAGACATTTGCTTGTTTCTTACAGATTTGTGATCTTGACAACATCCCCCATATCACTATCAGTATATCCATGTAACTTGAAGTTTCCTTCATAAGGATCCATAACCCTTGAGCCGGTTTTTCTTTGAGATATCTGAATATGTGTTTGATAGCGATAAGGTAAGATTCCTTTGGGTCTGGTTGATACCTGGCACAAACACAATTATCATACATTATGTTAGGTCTACATGCAGTAAGATACATCAAAGATCTAAACATACATCTGTATAATGTTTGGTCAATAGATTTTTCTTTCGGATCAGGATCAATCTTGGTATTAACATCATTCGGAGTTTTGATAGATTGACAATCTAGCAATTTGAACATTTTCAAGAGATTGTCAACAAATTTCTCGTGATTGATAAAAATGTAATCTTAAGATTGTTTTACTTGCAATCCAAGGAAAAAGTTTATCTCTCCCATAGAACTTATTTGGAAATGAGATTTCATGATCTCTTCAAACTCTATGCATAATGTTTGACTTGTATAACCAAATATGATATTGTCCACATACAATTGAACACATAAGAGATCATCCGCATCCTTTTTTTATGAATAAAGTCAGATAAGTTTTCTCTCTTGTGTATCCATTTTGGACCATATGCTGGGATGATGTCTCATACCAGATTCTAGGAGCTTGATTTAGACAATATAAAGCTTTGCTTAGCTTGTACACATGATAAGGGAATTCAGCACTATCAAAACTTTGAGGTTGCTTGACATACATATCATCTATGATTGGTCCATACAAAAAGGCACCTTTGATGGCCATTTGGTACACTTTGAATTTCATATAAGAAGCATATGCAAGGAAGACACTAATTTTTTCAAGTCTTGCAACTGGAGCAAATACTTGATCATAATCAATTCCTTCTTTCTAGGTGTAACCTTGTGCTACTAGCCTTGCTTTGTTTTGAACAACTATTCCTCAATCATTTGATTTGTTTCTGAACAACCATTTTGTGCCAATGGCATTTTCTCCTTTGCGCAAATCCACAAGCTTCCATACTTCTTGTTTATGGAACTATAGCAATTCTTCTTGCACACCCTCAATCCAACTGTTGTCCTGTAATGCTTCATTGATGTTTTTAGGGATAGTTTGCGATAGAAAACACAAGTATGTGCAAATGTTTGCTTGTTGTTTTTCTCTTATTCAAAGGACCAATAATATGTTATATAGGATGTTTCTTGTGAATATGAGACATTGGAATCTCATCTTCTTAAACATTCACATCAAGATTATTTTGGTTCAAGTCAGAGAGCTGATGCAATAGGTTTGAAAATGTGGAGTGATATTAGAAACTTGAGTTGGTGAATTGATAAAATAATCAAACTTGTCATTGACATCAACATCTCCAGATATAAATGAAGTTCTAGACTCAAATTGTATAATTTCTAGTCCATCAATAAGAATAGGTTGAGAAACATCAGAAATTTCAGGAACATGATGTTGTTCTTGAACTTGTTGATCATGAGAATCTAAATTGAATGCATGATCTCTAACAAATGAGAAAAATGGATAGTCTGGACTTGAATCATCCATATCATTAGAGTCTGAATCATCACTAAAGGCTCCAAGATCTCTTATATGTTTCTTGTTGACACAAGAAGATTCAAACAGGTTAGACCTAAATGATTTTGACAGGAATCTAAATCAAATAACCAAGTTGGACCATTTGAAACTAATGGAAATGTATTTTCATTGAATTTAACATTGAATGTATCAATGATAACATTCGTTTTAGAGTTATAAATTCTAAATGTTTTTATATAGACAAATATCCAAGAAAGAATCCATTATCAGATTTTGCGTCAAATTTTCTAAGATGATCATTTGAGTTTAGAATCAAAATCTAAAAACCAAAGGATTTAAGAAAATTATGTTTGGTTTCCAACCAAACGTCAACTCATAAGGAGTTTTCAATTTCACCAATAGAGTACAATTCTGAATAAAACATGCAGTTGATATGGCTTCATCCTAGAAAGTGATAGGAATCATAGCATCTGATAACATTGCACGGGCTACTCAATCAATGTTCGGTTCTTCCATTCTGCAACTACATTTTATTATGGAGTTCTAGGAGCACTGAACTAATGAGCGATCCCTTTTCCTGCATAGAACATGTCAACATTAGCATTCTTAAATTATGTTCCATTATCAATTCTATTTATTTTTACTTTTTGATCATGTTGATTTTCTACTTTAGTGATTAACTCTTTTAATAATTCAGTCATTTTAGATTTTGCATGCAAAAAGAAAATCCAAGAAAATCTTGTATAGTCATCAATGATAACAAAACAATATGATTTCTTCCGATGCTTCACATATTTACTCGACCAAATAGATCCATGTGCAACATCTGCAGAGGCTTGGAATTTGAGTTTATCAGTTTGGACTTATAAGACGCTCTATGTTGCTTCCCTTTCAAACATTCTATATAGGGGTTTGATGTAGCAAACTTCTTTGTTGGTATGTCTACTACATGATTTCCTGCTACAGGTTTGTTCATGTTTTTGAAGTTGGAATGCCCGAGATGTCTATGTCAAAGTTGGCTTTCATCATTTGAAGCGTGAGCAATTAGGCAATTTGTTTATGTCGAAGGATCAACTTGAGACATATATAGCTTCTAAACATCTCGATCACGAACAACTTTAACAACCACCCATTCCTTGCTAATCTTAAATTATGGCTTTAAAATATCATAATAAGAGTCATCATACAAAGCATTATATGATTTATCACATATTTGGGAAATGCTTAAAAGATTAAAGTTCAACTGAGCAAAGTAGTTAACTTTATCAAAGCTTTTAACCCCATTAGATACAGTTCCTTCTCCGGTAATCTTTCTACATGCATCTCCACCAAAAGCTACACGCGTACTGTCTTTTGACTTAAAGTCTTGAAGCAAGGCATGATTGCCTGTCATTTGCAGGCTACACCCACTATCAACATACCATGTGTTTATTGGTCATCTTGGGCATACCTACATTTCAAAAACATTTAATTAGAGTTATCAACCAAAGTCGATATGGTGTTGGGCTTTCCATACTTAACCATAATGGTAAATTGCTTAAAATGGAGTTTGTTCATATCAGGTTTCTTTTGAAATTTTGGATTATCAAATCCTCTTTGAACAACTGTTTGATTATCTTTTCTTTGTTTTGACCTCAAAGCATTAAAACAATTTTCAAGATCATCTTCAAGAAACTTTGAACAATCAATTGAAAAATTCTTATAAAAAATTCTTGTTAAATGTTCAATTGTTCATTCTCACAAGACGTGGAATGAAATTTCTTTGATTATATTGTTGTGGTCTCATAGTATAATGATCATCATAATTAGAATTGATTGTTCTAAGAGATCTTAAGCCTAAGGAAGATTGTTATGATAATCCTTGAAAACCATAATTTTGATTTCTTTAAAATGTTTAATTACCATAACCTTTCCTTGGCGAGTTCTTCCTGAAGTAACAATCCTCAGTACTATGATTTCGTTCGTCGCACAAGGCATAATATTTGTTGAAAAAACTATAAGCCGTGTAGTGATTTGTCATATAAAAATGTGACAGTACTTGTTAAAATAACACTTAGATGTGTTATGATTGTACATATCACATATGTCAAAGTACCTTTGTGGATGTTTGAACAACATTTGATTAACCCTAGATGTAGATGCCACATTAGATCCTTGTTTTGATTTAGGGGTAGTTAGGTTAATCTATTGCTTTTGCTTAGTAAGTTTGTTCTTTTGACTTTTAGGATTTAGATTTTGAACATTTTCACAATTCTTTGACTCCTTAGACACAAATCTTTTATGAACAGTAGAATACTTAGGACCTAAACTAGTTTTCAGATCAGAGTTTGATTTGATCTTAGGTTTTGATGTCTTTTCATAGATTGTGTTCATGTCAAAAGTTTCTGTTGACACAAACTTCACTGATTAAGTTGAATTTATTTATTGATTGGTTCAGACTTTTTAGATTTAGCAGTTGCTTTTCTTTTTTTATTTCTTGTTCTTGATGAAATTTTATTGCTTTGTAAATGAATCTTGACAAGATTCCTTTCAGATTCTTTAAGTTTTTAATCAATTTGATTTGATTGAATAAAGCTTTAATCATCAAAATAGGAAGTCTTAGATTTCTCTTCTTTAGATTTCCCTTTCTTCTTGTTCTTGATTTTAGTAATTTTTTCATCATATTGTTCAAGTTTGTATTTTTCAATAACAAATTCACCTTTTAGGACAAACAACTTTTTGTTCTTTTGTTGTAGTTCATAGGATTTGACTTTTATAGAATGACCATTTGTTTCTATTTTCAGAGTCTTTTTCCTCAAATATTTCAATGATTATCTTTTCAATTTCACTTTCAACAATTGATTGATAATTCTTCACCTAAAATTCTTTGAGCTTTACTTTATTCTCTAGTGAATGATCATGAGTACTAAAGTTTTCAGGTAAGGTATTGGAAATAGATTCAGGCATAGGTTCATGAGTGAATCCTAAACCTGTTTTATCTTTGTCTTTTCTACCATTTACCAATTGTTCAACAATAGTTTTTGAGCTTTTCACTTTGGCTAAATCAATTTGAGTTGCTACATGTACCAATTTATCTTGTTCAAGAGTTTTTGTCATCTCTTCAAGTTGTTTCTCTGCTAGTTCAAGTTCATTTAAGGTTTTGTTCCAAGAAGTTGGAAGAGATATGATTTTGTCATTAAAAATTTTATGATCAGCTTTGAGCTTATTATGCATTAAATCTTCTTGTTTCACTTTATCATATATTTTGAATGAGTAGGTTCTATAGTGTTCAACTTATTCAAAACATGCTTTAGTGCATATTTTCTCTCTTACTTCCACTGGATTTTTTGGATAAGAATTTGAAGAATCGGTATTAGAAGATGAGTTTACAACCTTGGGTTGTTCTGACTGTGCCATAAGAGAAACTTCTTCTAAATCTTCCTCTGGGTTAGATTTATCGCTCTAGTCATAATCTTCCTCATTGTCTTATTCACCTTTTGCCTTTGGATCTTTGTCTTTAGACAAGTTATCATTGTTAATCTCAGCAAAAAGTTCTAGACCAGAAGTAAGATCTACTATAAACTATTCTGCATAAGCACTCCAATCATAACCATCCTTGATGCTAACAACTAGAGCTTTCTTTGGCTCTTCACTGGTCTTAGATTATTCTTTTAGTTCCGGCATTGGAAGACTTTGATATGGCTTCTAAAATGTCTTCTAAGAATGTTGATGATACCTTTGACTGTTAGAGCTACTTTGACCATTGCCTCCTTGTGTTCTTGGAGCTTTGAACTCTATGTGGAAAAGTGGCCATAGCTAATACAGTTAAAATACCTTGACTTTGACTTATCAAAGCCAACTATTTTGTTTGCATTTGGCTTATAGTTTTCGTTCACATAAGAATGCTTTTGAGTTCTATAAGCTATCATCACCATTTGCCAGTTTGGACCGATTTCTTCAACATCATCTGGATCCATCTCAAACAGATCCTGCAAAAGCAAATTAACTTGTGTTAAATGGCAACCTTGGTATGCTTGAAAACTTGTCAAAAAAGTTGTAAAGGCAGATTTGGACTCTTCATCCTTTAAAAGAATGTTTATAACATCTTTACCTTTTCTTGGTTTAACAAAGTTAGAAGATGGAGTCTTATTTTGAGTTTTAGGCATTTAAGGTTTAGGAGAAGACTGTGGTTGTGGCTGAGTTAAGTAGACCGGTACACTTGTGAAAAATCCTACTCCCACAAACAAGTCACCCTCATCTTCTAGAGTAGTTTCATCCTTGGCAAGAATGCATTCTACATAGTATTTGCTGGAGAAGCAATATACTTATACTGAGAAGTGGATGCAATTCTGTCATTGTTCCTTGAGCTCTCATCAATTTCCACCGACACAATCTTTGCAATAAGTAGATCAAGATCCATGGTAAACTTTTCAGTAAGCTTTAATAAAGTCACCGTTTGTTTCTATGAAGATGGAAGAGCATTTAGAAGTCTATCACTCAGGTCTTTAAGATCATTCTTAATGCCTACAATTGACATTTCTGTTGTAAGTTGAACAAATCTTGTCGTCATTTGGTTTATTGTTTCTCCATAGATATGTTCAAACAGTTCAAGTTGTCATTTCAGTTTCTGCCTTTTGAGATATTGAATCTCTTTGCCTCATTCACATATGATTTCAAGGTTTATACATAGTGTACCCAGTTTGGTAACCATCAAGCATGGATAATACCTCCAAAGGTAATCCTTTACACATAAAAGAAGAGGCTTTAATATCTTTCTATACTTTCTTCAAATCATCCCCATGTAAACCATCTTTTGGATAAGGCTCTTGTGAATATTTGGTGTACACAAAAGCCCTATTAGGACCATCAGAGGTAACATGAATGTGTGGTCCTTTCACTATTGATTTCCAGAGATCAGTGTCAATAGAGTTCAGATGGTGTTTTAGTTTGAGTGACCAGTTCTTGAAGTCTATTCTATTCTTCAACTTTGGAACTTTGTTCTCAGAATCCTCAAACTTAACCATGTTTAAGATTTGAGTTTAAGAAGATATACTATTTTTGTTGTTTTAAATTTTAAACTAAAATAAATAAATGACATATGGATTTTAATTTTTGAATAATTCTCTAAGTGTTGAAAGAAAAGTCTGAGTTCTAATGCACCTGAATAGTTGTGAAACGCCCACTTTGACATAGAAACTCCTAAGGGAATGCCTTGATAAAATTTTGAAACGCCCAAAAGTAGAAACGCCTAAACCGTAGAGAAACGTCCAAACAATTGCAAAACACCTGAACAATTGTCAAGCGCCCCAATAATTGTAAAGCACCCAAATAGTGTCCAAGCGCCTGGGAACTTAGTTTTTGAAAAATGTCCAAATAGTGCTAAAATGTCCACAAAAGTGTCAAAACGTCCACTCTGAAATCTCTAAACAACGTTAATGCGCCCAAACAGTTGTTATGCGGCTAAACACAACTGAATTTCAGATGATTCTAACACTCCAAGCGCCTAATTCGTCATCTTCATAACAACCTGATCTTAACTAATTTATCAAAACTTGATTAATTGATCTAAAAACTTTCAATAAAGTATAATATACACCAATAATCAATCCTTAAACATCAATCCTCTCAATTAACAACAATTTGACTGAATTTTCGTTTGAATTTGAGTTCAAATAAGAAGAATAGTTCGCACACAAATCTGATGAAAATTCAGATTTGAATGTGTGAAATCACTCAATTGTGATTCGATTCATGTTTCTAATGATGAAACAAAACTGAAATCAACAATTAATTGAAAAATTGCTATCAAACACAAATTCAAGTGATTCATAAGGGCTCAAAAGTCGATATTTGACTTCAAATCATTGAACTGAAGGCTTTGATACCATTTGATAGGTTCAAATGGATCGATCTATGTTGATATTATGATGCAATTACCAATTATATGAACAAAGTAATCAATAGATAAAAATATAACAAAAATTCATAGAAGTTTCATTGATAGTTTGCAAAGAATTACAATATACAATTGAGAGAGTTCTAAGTATTTTGTAAAAGTCTACCTGCATAAAAATATATAAAATCCTATTTGTACTAATCAAAGAAACTAAGGAACATATATTTACAAATAAGTCCCTATACTATGACAAAAAAAAATCTAAAGACTAAATGCTAATATTCAAAGGCTCCAACAGAAGTTCAACACTTATTATAATAACCATTAGTAACATGGGAATTAAGTTTACAATTTCTACAAAAATATCGAGCCAGCGTATTTTCTTTTAAATTTTTTCATTAATTGGAACTGACAAATTTTTTTCTACCAATCATTGGATGCACAATTATATTCTACACCCTAATCACATCTAAAGTAAATCTTTTTGGTATCAAAGGTTACATTTTTCTTCGAGCATAGTGACTATAGCAGAGCCATTCTCGCTTCTTCCTCTTATAACAACCCAATGAACCAATTTATCACGATGCACAAAAAACTATAAACAACACGATATGATTAAAATTTTGTTAAAATAACTACAAGTAAAATAAGATATGTAATAACCTCATTAGTTTCATACATTCCAATTTAAGTTTTAAGAAAATCACTATTGTTGTCACCAATGTAATCATCGTCGTTATTATCACCATTATCACTGTTAGCATCATCGCAATTATCAATGTCAGCATCGTCATCGTTATCACCACGACATCACCACCATAGTTGTTACAAGAACCACTCCTGAATATATAGTTACTATCTCAGTATGAGATTTTAACACAAAAAATATATGTATAGAGTAAATATTGATAAAGCATAATCAAATATCGGTTTACATAATATGTTTTAAAGGAACCTTACGTCATTTTAAATAATTCACACGTAAATCTCTAAATCTTGTGTCATGCTCAAATAACTAGCCTGCTCATAGAAGAATTGTATGAAATCCAATTTCCACAAACAATAAACAAAGTGTACAGGACCAAACAAGTTGTGTAGACAACTCGTATAGATCTAGAGAGTTGTATTAGCAAGTCCGATACGACTCATGTATACCTACGCATGTCGTTTAACTTGATTTGATGGTTGTAAGGCCTCGTTCATGGAAACCTCACAGCCGGTCATTCATAACATAAAGTATTCGTATAATAATCATACTTAGTAGCGGAAATAAAGATTTTCCATTTAAATGATATTATCTTAAAATCATATGAAAGGGTATTTAAACATCAAAACTGTTATTAAATTTTCATCATGTCAAAACTTTAGATGTCATACTCGAACCCTCTAATAGTTATCATATGCAAGCCTACATCCCCCTCAACCCTGTAATTTACCTAGAAACTAGTTTACATACAAAGTCAATAATTTTGAGTGAGTTCTAGTATTATATAAAAATATATTTTTTTAGAAAATCCATTGTCTTACCAGACATCAATAAATACATATCAGTATGTTCATTTCTTTTAATAACTTTAGTCATCATGTCTTTCCTTTTCATTTCATTATCTTTCACTATACTTGATCAATGTCATGTGTAAGACCCCCAACAATATGTATAAACCTGGTGATTGTGCCAAGGTTAGTTGACCCCTAAAATTATGTATGAAGCTGGTCATAGTTCTGAGGTCAAGTGAGAAAGATCCCATTTTATTAGATCACAAGAAATAGACCCCTATAATTATCTTTTAGACAAACTAAGCCACCCGCAGTTAATCTAACAACTTTTTGGGTGTGAACCTCTATTCATCATGCTTTTAAGACATTCCTTTATTCACAATGTTTCACTTTAATTTCTCATTGTCTTTAACTTTTATTATATAATACTTTGCTTATAATAACATGTAATAAAATATGTAAATTACATTTAAGCATGAATCAACATATTTCAATGCAAGTCAAATTAGTCCACATATCACTTGAAGCCTAAACGAGCAAGAACTAACTTATGTAAAAACCCTATCTTCCGAGAACTAGGGTTTACGAATACCTTACCATGCAAGAACTAGGGTGTGCGAAAACCTTATAATGCAAGAATATTAAATAAGTGAGCTATCCATGCGAGTGCATCTTATCAACATAAACTTATATGTGATAGAACATCTATCTAGACGAGCACCTATTCATGGAAAAACCTCTTGTTAAGCTAAATCTACATTCATTGGAGGACACAAGAGGAGAAAACCCTACTAGGAGAAAACATATCATGTATAACTATGGGATCCATGCAAAACTTTACTACAACACAAGATTATCGACTTTTTGTTACTTAATTATACATATTAGTGTGATAACGTAATCATTATAATTAGAATCAACATAGTATACATAGGAAACATATTGATATGTGTATCAACTCCAAAACTTGTAAAACCACAAAAAAGAAGGGCTAGAACTCACTTCTTTGAAGATTCTAACTATATAAATTCTCGAGATCTTAATTACCCAAAATCTACAAACTTATGCAATAACATGATCAACTAATTATTCCTTAATGAATATTAAATGAAAACACGATTTTACATACCTTAATCTTATTCCTATCTACCTTCTCTCCCTAGGTCTCATTTTTTGAACCTAGCTACCGTCTTGCGTTGTTTTCGTCTGGAGTAAGGACAAGGAAGGCACACTCTTTTTCTTTTATGGAAACTTCCTAGGGGTTTGACTTTCTAATTTTGGCAACTTTTGTAGCACTAGAATGAATGCAATACCAGTCCTTATGTGCTTCACCTTTAATCTTTTCTCTGAATCCCCATAACATGGAATCCACAATCATCTTATCTAGTCTTGACACTAACAGTATTTTCTCATAAATTAGTAACTCGTCATTTTATTTTTTTAGAATTGATCTGATATTCTTTCAAGGCTCCATGTTGACACTCTTTAATCTGTTCTATAATGTCAGGCGTTACTATCAATTGACAAGCCTTCACCTGAATTGGTTCAAGTTTCTCGTTACGACTAAAGACATCAACAACCAAATTTGCCTTTCATGTGTGATAATGAATCTCATAGTCGTAGCCTTTAATCAACTTGAACCACCTTCTTTGTCTCATGTTAAGGACTTTATACTAACAAAAGTACTTAAAATGCATTTGGTCCACAAAGATAGTACATTTCGTTCCATAAAGGTAATATCTCCATATCTTTAGTGCAAAAACCACTACCACTTGCTCCAAGTCATGTGTAGGGTAAATGACCCAATCAATTTTCAGTTTTCTTGAGGCATAAGCTATATCTTTCCCATGTTTCTTTAAAACATATCATAATCCTGAGTTGGAATCATCAAAATAAACAACTAGATCATCGTTCCTTTCGGGCAATGTCATGACAATGACTAAGTTAACCTTGTCTTCAATTCTCGAAGTGCATTTTCCCAATCCATATTCCATTCAAACTTCACATCATGATGAGTTAACTTGGTCAATTAAGAAGCTACTTTATGTAAATCTTGAATGAATCTTCTTTGGTAACCCGAAAACCCAAGAAATTGTGAATCTCGGATGGCATCTCTAGGGAATTCGAATGCATTACTGCTTACAGCTTAGCAGGGTCACCATGACCCTATTATGATTAATTACATGGCCAAAGAATTGGACCTCACGTATCCATAATGCACACTTTTGGAACTTTGCGTACAACTTCTCATTTATGAGTTTTTCTACAGGATCGGTTTATGTCACTAGCACTTTGTTTTTCTCTCAAACTCACTTGAACAACACTCGGATGAAGATAGAGTCAATAAGAGTTGATCACAATATAATAAGTAGTAAAGAACACAAGAAGTAATTTTCAAGGTACTTGCATATATTACTTCTTAACTCAAATATTACAAGACTCTTACAAGCAGTATATTATGAGTTACAATGAGAAACTATATATAATACTACCTACAACCGGATATACTTTGATACCAGCTGGGATCCTATAATTAAAGCCTATACTACAAGACTATAGTTTAAGGTATCTCGGATAAAGTCTTATCTGAGATATGGTAGTCTAGACATGTCCCTGACTTACCTTTTGTCATCAACTAAAGTTGGTAACTTGTAGTATCATAAAAGGTGAACAGTGGAATAAAGTATGGTCAACTACATGGCTCTTTGAGAAGATGCCATGCAGTATCAGAGGTCTGCAGCGGAATGTCAGAGACCATACTTATGTCCACTGGTTCATAGCAGTGTCTTCTAAATGTTAAATGGCTTCAGAAGAACAAGTACTTCCAAAGCCAATTATACTTTAGAAGAGGCTACTTCTTCCAAGGCTTGAGAGCTTCTTCTGTCTTTATACTTCAGAAGCAGTCTTCTTAATTTATCTTCTTAGACATGATCTTCGGAAGTAAGTTCTTTGACTTCGGAAGTAGAGTTTGTCTTTGAAAGTTGATCTTTCACTTTGTCTTCGGAAGAACTCTACAACCTTCAGAAGTTCCATACTTAGCTTTAGAAACCTTTGTAGGTAGCACCAAAATTGTTTAAGTGATTTGGTTTTGGTTGCACCAGTCTTCTTCTTGATCCAACAAACTCCCCCTAGGCTGATGCTATCAAAACCTCACTTGTCTCTGCTTCTCAAAACCTTAAGCACCAAGGAGAGTAAATATTTATCAGTTTCCTTGTTCTTCCCTGAGGTGGTGCTGATAAGTTTGTACAAATCTTGCATTAATAGGAACTCCAGTCTGTCACCCTGAATGATATCTACCCTTTGTTCTGGCCCTCTGAAAAGAGTTAGTTGATGGGAACTATAATCATATTCCCATCTAACTATAGGTTCCAATTCAGGACCCTCCACCATCTGTAGAAAGGCAGTGCCCTTGGTAGGAGGTCTTTCCTTGTCTTCTTTTCTTCTCAACTTCAACTCTTCTTCAATCTTGGCTTTTGCAGTTAGCTCAGCTAGATGAAGACTACTGAGATGATTCTTGATGGGAGCAGCAGTTTTAGAGTTGGAGGGCTTGGAGAATGGTTTCTCTGCTAACTCAACAATATCAATTCTCCTGGAGTGTAGCAGAGAGGTGACATTCAGTCTGTTGACTTCACCATTCTCTCTTTCCAC
>BJCM01220740.1:0-10001 GCA_018326385.1 Flaveria bidentis | reverse complement strand
TATGTATGAGTATTTTCTTGTGGCTTTACGTTGAATGTTAATGAATGAAATGAAAGTATTATGTAACGTAAAGTGGAAGAGAATGAAAAAAGGAACATAATGAAAGAATGTCCGCATTAACGAACGAAGGAAAGTAAAGTAAGTATTGCAAGCCTTGTATGTGGAAACACACCCAATGAAGGGTGTTAGTTCAACGGTGTGTGGGTTAGCTACCCTAGAAGGATGCACACCGGGGTCAGTCTTTATGATCGACTATTTGGATCGAACCTTTGTCGCTTATCCCTAGGAACTATGGTTAGGCTGCTGAGCACCATGATAGGGGGTCTATGATAGACCCCGACCCAATACCCTCTTTATCCATGACGGTGGGGTAAAGTTCATGGTTTTGGATGTAATGTAAAGAAGTAAAGATGAACGTACTAATGAAAGTAAATAATGAAAGTTAATGAATGAATGATGAAGATAATAATGATATTATCTATGTGTACGTATGATGTGTGATCACATGCGATAGTAAAGAAAATGTTTTAGGTAATGAAAGGTGATGTAATATTTTTATAAAACTAGAACTCACTCAGTAACACTGACTTTTTATGCATTTTCCAGTTGGCAGGTAAAGTTGCTGGGGATGGCACGGGGGCTACTAGGCTCTGTTTGGATGGCATTCTTTTGTATAACGTTTTTGAATTGTAATGCGAACGAATGATGTTTTGTAATGAATGATTGTATTAACTTGAAAAAGCATTTATAATAAAATTAAAAGTTGTTTTAATGTCCCGCTGTGATGTTTTATGATAGTTAAATGTAATTATATGTTTTATGTGCAAAGATTGACCAGGTGTGAGCGTCCCGGGAACCCGAGCCTTACAAGTTGGTATCACAGCCAAAGTTTAAGTGAAACGGGTAAAATTTTAAAATAAACCTAACTTAAACTGAAAATGGGATGGAAGAGGAAGGGATGCCAATCTGACTAGCTACGTGCCATCAGGTATTTTCTTAATGTTAACCGGTATCACATGCGCATGTTATATGGTTTATGTGCTGTTTGTAGATTTATATACTTGAAGAGTAAAGTAAGTGGCTAATCATAACTGGCCACTATAATTAGGGACTTACTATACTTGACATAAACTGAGTTGTTCCCTTGAATGACCGTATTGGTGTTTGAATCTTTCAGTGTGTGTGTTAGAGGATGGCTGGTGGTAGATCATCTAAAGCTTCACATGGTGGAGGTCATGGTGCTGAACCGCGACCCAAAAAAGAAAGGCCTAGAGTTGAAAAGATGGTTCATGAAGAAATCGAGACCCTTCATCCAAAGGGCGGTGATGAGAGTGCTAATTTGAGAGCCTCAGTAAAGGAGGTTGTTGTTGAGGAAGTTCATCAAGTCATGCAGACGATCCTCCGTCTGTGGTGACTGAAGTGATTAAGGCTGTGCGAGGAGGAGAGGGGAAAGAGAGGAATAGGTCCTCGGGAGGATGGGAGCGACCGAAGACTGAAACGGTTCTCTCTGATGAAGAAGAAGAGGAAGAAGAGCCTGCGTCGGAGGCGGCATGAGGCTGTAACTATGGGGCATTCCAAATATGCAAGCCCCCTACTATTGGTGGAAACGGCACTGCTGCTGCTGCTCACTGGTGGGTGAGGGAGATGGAAGTTGTTCTTGATATCAACGAGTGTCAGGAAGACAAGAAAGTGAAGTTTGCTACCCACTCGTTTGTGGACTTGGCTCTGTGTTGGTGGGGCAATATTGTCCAAGCCGAGGGTAGTCGGGCAATTAGGAGAATGAGGTGGTCTGAACTGAAGAAGCTGGTAATTGAGGAGTTCTTTCCTCACTGGGAAATGGATAAGGTGGAAAGGGAGTTCTTGCAGCTGGAGGCGGGAACGATGACACATGAGCAATACACCACGAAGTTGAATGAGATGGCACGGTTGGTGCCGGATCAAGTGACGCCTCTGTCATCAAAGATTAAGAGGTATATCCAGGGCTTGCCGGCGGACATCCGTAGGCACATGATCGCTGCCCGACTGAGCACGTTTAGGTCAGTGGTTGATTTGGCAGGGAGGTTGTATGATGAAAGAACTATGGTGGTGGCTGAAGACAGCAAGAAAGTTGGTGGCGACCAGAATTGGAATGGAAAAGGTTTCGTCGGGGTGGTGCCCCGACGAATAACAAGAAGGCACGGGTGGATGACCGCTGTGTGTTCACATCTAGTGCGGGGTTGAAGAAGTGTGGTAGATGTCGAAAGGAGCATATTGGAGAATGTAGGCTGGGATTGAACTTATGCTTCAAGTTTAGGAGGACGGGACATATAGCAAAGGACTGTCGCGCGGTCAGATGTTTTAACTATGGTGGAGAGGGTCATATGAGCAGGGATTGTAAGAAGCCGATTGCTAAAGGTTCAGGAGTGAAGAAGACTGGAGGGGAAGGACCGAGGGCAAGCGCAAGAGCGTTTACGATAACGCAGGAGGAGGCTAGGATGGAGCCTGATGTTGTGTCAGGTACGTTTCTAGTAAACTGAACTTTAGCCTCTATGTTATTTGATTTTGCAGCTAGTAAAAGTTTTATCTCAGCTTCTTTCTGTGCTAAATTTCCTGTTAGTAGTAAGAGTGTAGATAAGCCCTTTGATGTAGAAACTTCCATAGGTAAGTCTACCCGGATTTTGAGATGATAAAGGGTTATGACATAGAACTAGAAAGTCACAAGTTTCCTGTTAGACCATTTGTGATGACCTTAGGCGGGTTTGACGTAGTTCTAGGATGGATTGGTTGGCGCACTACAAGGCGAACATTGTGTGTCACAGCAAGATGATTCGGTTGACAGGGCTTGACGGGAGTATGGTGACGGTTTATGGTGATCGAGTCACTATGATCCTGAGAGTGATTTCGATGGCGGTGGCAGGAAAGTGCATGAGGCATGGATGTGGTGCCTACTTGGCCTATGTAAAGGATGTGGATACACTTACACCATAACTGTTTGATGTACCAGTTGTGTGTGAGTTTCCAGGTGTATTTCCTGAAGACTTACCAGGAGTGCCACCTGATTGTGAGATCGAGTTTCAGATCAACCTGATATTGGGTGCCTAACCTATAGCTAAGGCATCGTATCGGTTGGCTCCGACTGAGATGAAGGAGTTGATGGAGAAATTGCAAGAGCTGCTCGATAAGGGGTTTATTAGACCGAGTATCTCTCCTTGGGGTGCTCTGGTCTTATTCGTAGAGAAGAAAGACGGTAGCATGAGAATGTGTATAGACTACCATGAGCTGAACAAGTTGACAATGAAGAATCACTACCCGTTACCGAGGATTGATGATTTGTTTGATCAGCTTCAAAGTGCCAGTTGGTTCTCAAGGATAGATCTTCGATCAGGTTACCATCAGTTGAAAGTGAAGGAGCAGGATATTCCTAAAACAGCTTTTCGCACGCGTTATGGTCACTACGAGTTCCTCTTTATTTCATTTGGGTTGACCAACGCAACAACTGCTTTTATGGACTTAATGAATCGAGTGTGTCGGCCGATGTTGGATAAATCAGTGATTGTGTTTATCGATGATATTTTAATTTATTCCAAGAGTGAGGAGGAACATGTCGGTCATATTCAGGAGGTTTTGGAGAAATTGAAAAAGGAGAAGTTGTACGCCAAGTTCTCCAAGTGCACATTTTGGTTGCGTGAGGTTCAATTCTTGGGTCACGTGGTGAATACTAAGGGGATTTTGGTGGATCCGACAAAGGTGGAGGTGGTAATGCAATGGAAGTCTCCAAAGAAACCATCCGAGATTCGTAGTTTCTTGGGTTTGGTGGGCTATTACCGAAGGTTTATTCAAGACTTCTCTAAGATTGCTTCTTCACTAACCAAGTTGACCTGGAAGGATGTAAAGTTCATATGGGGTCAAGCTCAAGAAAAGGCGTTCAAGGAGTTAAAGGCGAGGTCGACTCAAGATCCTGTCTTGTCATTACCCGAAGGAAGTGAAGATCTGGTGGTTTATTCTGATGCTTCCTACTCGGGGTTGGGGTGTGCGTTAATGTAGAGAGGAAAGGTTATAGCCTATGCATCCCGATAGTTGAAGGTTCATGAGGTTAACTATCCTACTCATGATTTGGAGCTAGCAGCCGTGGTCTTCGAGTTAAAGATTTGGAGGCACTACCTATACGGGACAAAGTGCACCATATTCACCAATCACAAGAGCTTGAAGTACTTCTTCGAGCAGAAGGACCTGAACATGAGGCAGAGGAGATGGTTGGAGCTTATAAAGGACTATGATTGCGAGATCCATTACCATACGGGCAAAGCCAACATGGTGGCGGACGCCCTTAGCCGAAAGGAGAGACCAGAGCCGATTTGGGTGAAAGCTTACTAGTTGATCATGACCTCTGACGTGATGAAGCAAGTCAAAAAGTTTCAAGATAAGGCATCGAAAGAAGATCATCATAATTCCGAAAGAATGAGAGGTCTGGTCGCGAAATTGGGTGAAAACACACTTGGTGTTAGAACCCGATTCGGGAGGATGTGGATTCCTCGTTTTTGGGATCTACGTGTGAAGATCATGGATGAAGCTCATAAGACTCGATATTCTATTCGTCCCGATGCTATGAAGATGTACCAAGACATGAAGAAAGATTATTGGTGGCCGGGTATGAAGCGTGATATGGTCGAGTATGTGAGTAAATGCCCTACTTGTTTACAAGTGAAGGCCAAGCACCAAAAGCCGTATGGGAAGATCCAACCGTTGGATATAGCGGAGTGGAGCACATCACCATGGATTTCATTACAAAACTACCGCGTACCCTGAAAGGGTATGATGCTATATGGGTGATCGTTGATCGTTTGATGAAGAGTGCTCACTTCCTACCTATTCGCGAGACCTATTCATCAGAGAGGTTGGGGATCTATTTATTAAAGATATTGTAACTCGTCATGGTGTGTCGGTGTCTATTGTGTCTAATCGTGACACCCGGTTTACATCTAAATTTTTGAAGAAATTCCACGTTGCTATGGGGACGAGGTTACACATTGCATGGCTTATCATCCTCAGACAGATGGTCAGTCGGAAAGGACCATTCAGACACTGGAGGATATGCTTCGGGCATGTGTCATCGATTTTGGAGGAATTTGGGATGACCACTTACCGTTAGCTGAGTTCTCATATAACAACAGTTATCATGGCAGTATCGGTATGCCTCCTTATGAGATGCTATACGGTAGGAGATGCAAAACACCCCTATGTTGGGGTGATATCGCCAATAAAGAGTTAGGGGGCTTCGAAGTGGTCGAGGCTACGACTGAGATGCTGGAAATGATCAAGGCCTTTATGAAAGCAACCAAGGATATACAGAAGTCGTATGCCGACAAACGACGTAGACCGATTGAGTTCCAGGTGGGTGATAGAGTATTGTTGAAGGTCTCACCTTGGAAAGGTATCATTCGGTTGAGACAGTGGGGCAAGTTGAGTTCACGATACATAGGGCCTTTTCGAATCATTGCTCGAGTAGAATAGGTGGCCTATAGACTGGAGCTACCAGAAGAGTTTAGTGGAATTCATCCGACATTCCATGTATCTCATCTAAGGAAATGTTTGGCAGACGAGGACATGGTTGTACAACTGGAAGATATCGTGGTAGATAAATGGCTCAATTACGTGGAGCAACTAGTGGCAATCATTGACCGCAAAGAGAAAAGGTTGGGGAATAAAGTGGTTCCACTTGTGAGCGTACAGTGGAAGCACAGAAAGGGATTTGAGTCTATGTGGGAGATTGAAGAAGAGATGAGACAGTATTAGCCATAATTGTTTGAGGAATAATAGGTTTCGAGGACGAAACCTATATAAGGGGGGGTGGACTTGTAACACCCGGTTATTGTCATTGAAGCCAAAGAAAGAAGAAAAAGAAAGAAAAGAAATAAAGTCCAAGTTGAGGGACCAATCTCGCCAAAAAGGGGATAAACTTTGGAAGAGTGGGTGTAGAAGGGGCATGGCTGCCCAAACCACTCTCCCACACACTCCATTCGACCAAGAGAAGAAAGGGAGAGAAAGGGCAAAAAGCTTCGGGTTTTCTTGGATTCGAGCGTGAAAGTCGAAGGAAAGCGGGTTTGTAGGAAGCTCTACTTGAAGGGGTTGTTAATGTGAGTTCTAGGACCCCTCTTTTACACCTTTTCAACTGATTTTGGGGCTGGAACACATGGCAAATCATTTTTGTTGTGTTGGGTGTAAAACCCGTATGTATGTGTGTGATTTGGGTGGGGTTTGATTTCGGGCTTGGTTGTTCTTGAAGGGTGTTGTGGTAGGTGTATCTAAGGTTTAGGATGGTCGGTTTTAGCATCGAACAGGTTAGAAAAGGGGCTGGAGGCCAAAACTGCAGTTCAGGTTCAAAGAAGACTGCATTCTGCACCCAGCTAGGGCTCATGCGACTGGAAGTCCATGCGTCCGAATGGCATGCGACTAGAGGCCATACGGCCGAAAGGTATGCGACTGAGGGTCATTTGCATGATGGTCTTGCGACTGGAGGAAATGCGGCCAAAGGTCATGTGACCGGAGGAAATGCGGCCAAAAGGCATGCGACTGAAGTCCATGTGCCTGAATGCCATGCGACTGAGGTTCATACGCATGAAAGTATGCGACTGAAGGCTATGCGACTGAAGGCTATGCGACTGAGAGTCCATACGCCTAAGGGTCCACTCGCCCCATAAGTGTCCATACGCCCAAGTGTTCTCATGCACCTAGAAAGCCATACGACTGAATAGGGTCCATACGCCCAAATAGGGCTCATGCGCGTGAAAGGACTTAGTTTATTTTCTGATTTTCGGGGGAAAGTGCAGATGTAAGTTTTGACTTGGGAGGTTCCCGGGGTTTTATGTAAGTTAAAATTGAGGTCATAGATGATGATGAGCATGATTGATGATGTATGATTGATGTATGATGGTATGCATGATGCTTGTTATGTATGTATGATGATGCCCTGTATGGTGATGTTGTGTGTTTATAATGATGTTACTTATTATGTATGAGTATTTTCCTTCGGCTTTACGTTGAATGTTAATGAATGAAATGAAAGTATTAAGTAATGTAAAGTGGAAGATAATGAAAAAAGGAACATAATGAAAGAATGCTTGCATTAACGAACGAAGGAAAGTAAAGTAAGTCTTGCAAGCCTTGTATATGGAAACACGCCCAATGAAGGGTGTTAGTTCAATGGTTTGTGGGTTAGCTTCCCCAGAAGGATGCACACCGGGGTCCGTCTTTATGACCGACCATTTGGATGGAACCTTTGTCGCTTATCCCTAGGAACTGTGGTCAGGCTGCTGAGCGCCATAATGGGGGGTCTATGATAGACCCCGGCCCAGTACTCGCTTTATGCATGACGGTGGGGTAAAGTTCATGGTTTAGGATGGAATGTAAAGAAGTAAAGATGAACGTACAAATGAAAGTAAATCATGAAAGTTAATGAATGAATGATGAAGATAATAATGATATTATCTATGTGTACGTATGATGTGTGATCACGTGTGATAGTAAAGAAAATGTTTTAGCGAATGAAAGGTGATGTAATGTTTTTATAAAACTAGAACTCACTCAGCAACACTGATTTTTTATGCATTTTCTAGTTGGCAGGTAAAGTTGCTGCGGATGGCACGGGGCAGCTACTTGGCTCTGTTTGGATGACATTCTTTTGTATAATGTTTTTGCATTGTAATGCGAACGAATGATGTTTTGTAATGAATAATTGTATTAACTTGCAAAGCATTTATAATGAAATGAAAAGTTATTTTAATGTTCCGATGTGATGTTTTATGAAAGTTAAATGTAATTATATGTTTTATGTGCAATGATTGGCCAGCTGTGAGTGTCCCAGTAACCGGGGCCTTACATCTTTGTCAAAAACATAAGTGAGCTTGAATTATAACATGAACGGGTGGGACAAGAACATAAGTGAGCTTCACTCTATGCTTAAAACTGTCGAGGCAGCCATGGGTGAAAAGGTTTTACCCGTTCTCACCATCAATGAAGGTGGGAACAAGAAAAGGCCTCACCCCGCACCCAAGGCAAATGTTGCCTAGGGCAAAGGGTAGGTTAAGGGAAAGGGGGAGGGAGTGGTAAGAGCGCCACCACCAAAACAAGCGGAGAAGAAGCAAAAGGTCGCTTCAAATGACCCACGCTTCAAGTGTGGGGAGATTGGACATTGGGCAAGAAATTGTCCAGTCCATCTCAAAGAGTTGCAAGCTAAGAGGAATGTCGGGCAAACCTCAAGTACAATTTACATGATTCATATTGATCTAAATTTAATATCCTCTAACACATGGGTCTTGGATACCAGATGTGGAACTCACATTTGCAACTTATTGTAGGGGTTCAAAAAAGTAAGGACTTAAAGAAAGGGGATGTTAGCCTCTACATGGGGAATGGGGAAAAAGTTCGAGTTGAAGACCGAGGGGACTACATCTTGAAGCTTTCAAATGGTTTGGAAAAATTTTGAAAAATGTTTTGTTTGCTTCTAGTTTGACTAGGAATATTATTTCTATTGCCCAATTAAGACAATATGGTTATGTTTTAACATTTATTGAAAATGAAATTCATGTTTCTTTAAATGGCATATTTTATTTTAAAGCTATTCCTATTAATGGTAATTATGAATTGGTTCTTGAAAACACATTGTATGATAGCTCATTGTACCAAACCACCACCAAGAAACTCAAATTGGATTTGAGTGATACCTATCTTTGGCATTGCCGTCTTGCTCATATAAACAAGAAACACATACAAACACTTCAAAAGAACGGTCTTTTAAAAGCAAGTGGATATGATTGATTTGATGTATGTGAATCTTGTTTACAAGGTAAAATGACTAAGGCACCTTTTAGTGGCAAACCCGAAAGGGCAAAAGATTTATTAGGCATCATACATTCGGATGTATGTGTTCCTTTTAAACCAATGACTAGGTACCATTAAAGATACTTTATTACCTATACCAACAACTATAGTCGATATGGTTATGTCTACTTGTTAAGACACAAAGATGAAGCTTTTGAAATGTTCATAATCTTCCAAAACGAAGTAGAAAATCAACTCAACAAGAAAATAAAAATTCTCCGCACCGATAGAAGAGGTGAATACCTAAGTGATGGTATTAGAGATCATCTTAGAAGTTGTGGTATCGTCTCACAACTATCTCCACTTGGAACACCACAACACAATGGTGTGTCCGAGAGGAGAAATCGAACTCTATTGGATATGGTTCGATCTATGATGGCTAGAAGCTCATTGCCTCTATCATTTTGGGATTTTGCTATGCTCTCGGTGGCTTGTATTTTGAATATGGCCCCAACCAAGAAAGTGGAAACGACACCTTTTGAAATATGGCATGGAAGGGTTCCATCACTATCATATTTAAATATATGGGGTTGTGAGGCTTATGTTAAGACTCCCACCTCAAACAAGTTAGAAAGTCGTTCCACTAAGTGTATCTTCATTGGATATCCTTGAGATTCTATGGGATATTATTTCTATGATCCATTTGAACAAAAGGATTTTGTTGCCAAGAAGGCTGAGTTCTTAGAAGCTAAGTTCCTTATGAAAGGAACTAGCAGTAGAATAGTGGATCTTGAGGAGGATCAAGAACCACAATACGATACACGTTTGGTTGACACTAGCACTCAACATGAGGATGTTGAGGATGATCAAATGGTTGATCAATACACACAAAACGTTCACTGATTTGTTAGAATTACTAATCCACCTGAAAGATATGGATTCTTCGTAGATGGATGCTATGTGGTAGATTCCGATGAACCAACCGCTTATCGTGATGCAATATCCAATTTGGATTAGGACAAATGGCTTGAAGCCATGAACGTTGAGATGCAATCCATGTATGACAACCAAGTATGGGACTTGGTTGAACCACCTCTTAACTCCAAGATAGTTGGAAGTAAGTGGGTTTTCAAGAAGAAAACTGATATGCATGGAAACTTGGATACTTACAAAGCTAGACTTGTAGCAAAAGGTTTCACTCAAAC
>BJCM01220739.1:0-13281 GCA_018326385.1 Flaveria bidentis | reverse complement strand
AACGCAACAAACGGAGTGATTTTTGGTGCTAGATTGAAAGAGATAGGTGAAGAAGAAGAAGATGAAGAAGGATGAAGAAATGGAGAAGAAGAAGGAGGCTAGGGCTGGTATGGGGTATTTATACCCAGCCCTAGTTTCGCAAAATGACACGTTTAGTCCCCGATCTTAGCCCTCGGGTTTCCAAATTTGTTTCGGTTGAAGACGATATTAATTAGACTCGTTATATTAATGACAAAAATATAATTAATGGTTTTTGAAACTTAAAAATGGTTTTATTTATAATAATAATTATAATGGTGTATTTTATAGTGATGATAGTAATATGGACAAAGGTTTTAAATAATAGTTATGTAATGACAAGGGCATAAGCGTAATCACACAGGTAGTTCATAAAGGTGAGGAATGACAGATTAACGAAAAGATGACGGAAATACGTCAATAGACGGACCTTTGGTGACGGATGTCACACGCATGGACACCATAGGACGAATGAACACTTAGACGTATGGAGGGCTTCCAGACGCATGAGCACTATAGAGCGTATGGACCCTCAGTCGCATTACCTTTAGTCGCGTGACTTTCGGCTGTATGGCCTCTAGTCGCATGCCCTTCAATCGCATGCCTTTCAGGCGCATGACCTCCAGTCGTATGCCTTTCAGGCGTATGACCATCAGTCGCATGCCTTTTGGCTATATGGCCTTCAGTCACATGCCTTTCGGCCGTATGGCCTTCAGTCGCATGAGGAAAATCCCAGTCGCATGAGCCCTAACTAGGTGCAGAATGCAGTCGCATTCGAACTTGAACAACAGATTTCAGTCCCCAAACCCTCTCTAATCTATTCTAAGCTTAAACTATCCATCCTAAGCCTTAGAAACACATTCACATCACCATTCAAACACAACATAGCCCGAAATCAAACCCCACCCGAATCACACACATACATACGAGTTCAACACCCAACATAACCAAAACAGTTTTCTATGCGTTCCAGCCCCAAAATCAGTCAAAAACGTGTAAAAGAGGGGTCCTAGAACTCACCTTAGCAGCCTCTTCGAGGTAAAGCTTCCATTGAACCCGTTTGCTTCAAACTTCACCACCAAAACCCACTTGGAATTCGACTCTTCACCCTGATTCTTCAAGCTCTCGAAGTTTCTGCACTCTTTCCCTCTCTCTCTATCTCTCTCTCTCTCTCTGTGATCCGAATGGAAGGGAGTATGGGGGAGAGTGGGCTGCCATGCCCCCTTTACACCCACTCTTCCAAACTTTTGTCCTTTTTGGCACCTTTTACCCCTTGACTTGGGTAAAATGTCTTTTCTTCCTTTTTATTTTTTTTCTTCACTTTATTCTTCTTTCTTTGACTTCAAAGAAAATAACCGGGTGTTACAAGTCCACCCCTCTTATATAGGTTTCGTCCCTGAAATCTGTTATTCCTCAAACAAATATGGGTAATGTTGTCTCATATATTCTTTAGTCTCCCACGTAGACTCAGATCCCTTTCTGTGCTTCCACTGTACGCGCACAAGAGGAACCACTTTATTCCTCAACCTCTTCTCTTTACAGTCAATGATCGCCATCGGTTGCTCCACATAATTGAGTCATTCATCTACCTTGATATCTTCCAGTCGGACCACCATATCCTCGTCTGCCAAACATTTCCTCAGATGAGATACATGAAATGTCGGATGAATTCCACTTAACTCCTCCGGTAACTCCAATCTATAGGCCACCTCTCCTACTCGAGCAATGATTCGGAAAGGCCCTATGTATCTGGGGCTCAACTTGCCTCGCTTTCTGAACCGAATGATACCTTTCCAAGGTGAAACTTTCAACATGACCCTATCACCCACTTTGAACTCAATCGGTCTATGTCGCTTATCAACATACGACTTTTGCCTATCTTTAGCTGCCTTCATAAAGGCCTTGATCCTTTCCAGTTTCTTAGTCATAGCCTCGACCACTTCAACGCTCCCTAACTCTTTATGGCCAATATCGCCCTAACACACAGGCGTTCTGCATCTCCTATCGTATAGCATCTCATAAGGAGGCATACCAATATTGGCATGATAACTTTGTTATATAAGAACTCAGCTAACGATAAGTGGTCATCCCAACTTCCTCCAAAATCAATGACGCATGCCCGAAGCATATCTTCCAACGTCTGAATGGTCCTTTCTGACTGACCATCTGTCTGGGGATGATAAGTCATGCTAATGTGTAACCTCGTCCCCATAGCATCATGGAATTTCTTCCAAATTTTGGTGTAAACCGGGTGTCACGATCGGACACAATAAACACTTGCACACCATGACGAGTTAGAATCTCTTTGATAAACAGATCCGCCAACCTCTCAGATGAATAAGTCTCGCGAATCGGTAGGAAGTGAGCACTCTTTGTTAAACGATCAACGATCACCCATATGGCATCATACCCTTTCATGGTACGTGGTAGCTTCATAATGAAATCCATGGTGATGTGCTCCCACTTCCACTCTGGTATATCCAAAGGTTGGATCTTTCCATATGGCTTTTGGTGCTCGGACTTCACTTGTAAACAACTAAGGCATTTACTCATATACTCCACCACATCACGCTTCATACCCGACCACCAATAATCTTTCTTCATGTCTTGGTACATCTTCGTAGCATCGGGATGAATAGAGTATCGATTCTTATGAGCTTTATCCATAATCTTTACACGTAGATCCCCAAAACGAGGAATTCACATTCGTCTGAATCGAGTTCTAACAAGGGGTGAGCAAAAAACCAAAATAACCGAACCGTAACCAAAATAACCGACGTAACCGAACCGATAAAACCGAAACCGCTAGAAAACCGACGGTTTGTTTTGATGATTTTTTAGAAACCGAATTTTTCGGTTCGGTTTTGGTTTTGCTTGTAACAAAAACCGAAAAAACCGAACCGAAACCATATAATTAAACTTGTAAATTTAGAGGTGTAATCATATACTTATAAAAATTATTAGTCTATTAGTTACTTATTTAACTTGTCTTATCTAAAAGAGATTAAATATATAGGCTTGAAGAAAAATATTTAATTTTTTTTAATTTGAATTGATAGATTAAAATATTTTATTGAATACATTGTTCTTATATTTTATGTATTGCATTTAATTTTAATGTCAACTAAATTATAAAATTATATAGATTATATTTAGAAATCAGCAAAATAATGTAAGGCCAAAATTTTTTGCTTAAATTCATTACTTTAAAACATTTTTTTTCTAAAAGTTGAAGCACAAATGGTAAAACCGAAAAAAAACCAAAAACCAAACCGAAACCGAAGTTAAAACCGAAAACCAAAAACCAAAAAAAACCGAAACCGAACAGTTTTAAAAACCTAGAAACCGAAATATCGGTTTTTGGTTTCGGTTTTAGGCCAAAACCGAACCAAACCGACCATGGACACCCCTAGTTCTAACACTGAGTGTGTTTTCACCCAACCCCACAACCAGACCTCTCATTCTTTCAGAGTTAAGATGATCTTCCTTTAATGCCTCATCTTGAAACTCCTTGACCTCCTTCATTACATCGGAGGCCATGACCAACTGGTAAGCTTTCACCCGAATCGGCTCGAGTCTCTCCTTTCGGCTAAGGGCATCCGCCACCACGTTGGCTTTGCCCGGATGCTAATGGATCTTGCAATCATAGTCCTTTATGAGCTCCAATCATCTCCTTTGCCTCATGTTCAAATCTTTCTGCTCGACGAAATACTTCAAGCTCTTGTGGTCCGTGAATATGGTGCACTTCATCCCATACAAGTAGTGCCTCCAAATCTTCAACGCGAAGACCACAACTGCTAGCTCCAAGTCATGAGTAGGGTAGTTAACCTCATAAACCTTCAACTGTCGAGATGCATAAGCTATAACTCTTCATCTCTACATTAACACACACCCCAACCCCAAGTAGGAAGCATCAGAAAAAACCACCAGATCTTCACTTCCATCAGGTAACGACAAAACATGAGCTTGAGTCAGTCTCGCCTTTAACTCCTCAAACGACTTCTCTTGAGCTTGACCCCACACAAACTTTACATCCTTACGGGTCAACTTGGTTAGTGGAGAAGCAATCTTAGAGAAGTCTTGAATAAACCTTCGGTAATAGCCCGCCAAACCCAAGAAACTACGAATCTTGGATGGCGTCTTTGGAGACTTCCATTGCATCTCCGCCTCCACCTTTGGCGGGTCCACCATGATTCCCTCAGGATTCACTACATGACCCAAAAACTGAACCTCACGCAACCAGAATGCACACTTAGAGAACTTGGCATACAACTTCTCCCTTCTCAACGTCTCCAACACTTCTCGAATGTGACCAGCATGCTCATTCTCGTTCTTTGAATATATTAAGATATTTTCAATAAACACAATCACTGATTTATCCAACATCGGCCGACACACTCGATTCATCAAGTCCATAAAAGCAGCTGGCGCGTTAGTCAAACCAAAAGACATAACGAGAAACTCGTAGTGTCCGTAGCGCGTGCGAAAAGCTGTTTTAGGGATATCCTGCTCTTTCACCATTAGCTGATGGTAACCAGATCGAAGATCTATCCTCGAGAACCAACTGACACCTTGAAGCCGATCAAACAAATCATCAGTTCTCGGTAATGGGTATCGATTCTTTACCGTTAACTTATTCAGCTCATGGTAGTCGATACACATTCTCATGCTACCATATTTCTTCTTCACGAATAAGACCAGAGTACCCCAAGGAGAGATACTCAGTCTAATGAACCCCTTATTAAGCAGCTCTTGTAATTGCTCCATCAATTCTTTCATCTCAGCCGGAGCCAACCGATATGATGCCTTAGCTACTGGTTGGGCAACTGGTATCAAGTCAATCTGAAACTCGATCTCCCGGTCAGGTGGCACTCCTGGTAAGTCTTCAGGAAAGACATCTAGAAAGTCACACACAACCGGTACATCGGACAGTTGTGGTATTGGTGTATCCATATCCTTTACATAGGCCAAGTTGGCGTTACATCCACACCTCATGCACTTTCCTGTCACCGCCATCGAAATCACTTTCAGGATCGTAGTGACTCGATCACCATAAACTGTCACCAAACTCTCATCAGGCGCTATCAAGCGAATCATCTTCTTATGACACACAATGTTTGCCTCATAATCCGCCAACCAATCCATTCCTAGGACTACATCGAACCAGCCTAAGGTTATCACGAATTGTCTAACAGGGAACTTGTGACCTTCTAATTCCATGTCATAACCTTCTACCATCTCAGAAATCCTGGTAGACTTACCTATGGCAGTTTCTACATCAAAGGGCGCATCTACACTCCTACTACTAACAGGCAGTTTAGCACAGAAAGTAACATAAATAAAACTTTTACTAGCACCAGAATCGAATAACATAGAGGCTAAAGTTTGGTTTACTAGAAACATACCCAACATAACATCAGAGTCCGTCCTAGCCTCCTCTTACGTCATCGTAAACGCTATGGCGCTCGCCCTCTGCCCTTCAGTCCCGGTCGCCGTCTTCCCTGCACCGAAACTTTTAGCACTCGGCTTCTTGCAGTCCCTACTCATGTGGCCACTTTCCCCACAGTTGTAACACCTTATAACCCTACAATCTCTATCCATATGACCAAACTTCCCACACTTAAAGCAGATGCTTGATCCCCATTTGCATTCTCCTGAATGCTCCTTCCCGCATTTACCACATCTCTTCGATCCTGCACCCGACGTGATCACACGCCGGTCACTCACCTTTGCCACCTTGTTGTTTGGAGTGGCTCCGCCACGTCCAAACCGTTTCCCATTTCAGTTTCGGTCACCACCACCCTTCTTGTTCACCTCGGCCACCACCACCTCTCGCTCGTCATACAACCATCCTGCCAAATCAACTGCCGACCTAAACGTGCTAGGTCGGGCAGCGATCATGTGCCTACGGATATCCGCTGGCAAGCCCTGGATATACCGCTTAATCTTTCATGACAGAGGCGTCACCTGATCCGGAACCAGCCGTGCCATCTCATTAAACTTCATGGTGTATTGCCCATGAGTCATTGTTCCCGCCTCCAGCTGTAGGAACTCCCTTTCTACCTTATCCATTTCCAGGTAAGACAAAACTCCTCAATCACCAACTTCTTCAGCTCTGCCCACTTCATCCTTCCAATTGCCTGACTACCCTCGGCTCGGACAATATTGTCCCACCAACATAGAGCCGAGTCACAAACGAGTGGGCAGCAAACTTCACTTTCTGGTCTTCTCGTCACTCGCTGATATCAAGAACAACTTCCATCTCCCTCACCCACCGGTGAGCAGCAGCAGCAGTGCTGTTACCATCAAAAGTAGGGGGCTTGCATCTTTGAAATGCCCCATAGTTGCAGCCTTGTGCCGCCTTTGGCGCAGGATCTTCTTCATCTTCTTTATCATCAAAGAGAACCGTTTCGGTCTCCGGTCGCTCCCGTCCTCCCGAGGACCTATTCCTGTCTTTCCGTTCCCCTTTCCGTACAGCCTTTATCACTTCAGTCACTAAAGAAGGTAAGATCGCCTGTATGACTTGATGCACTTCTTCAATAACAACCTCCTTTACTGAGGCTCTCAAATTAGCACTCTCATCACCACCCTCCGGAAGAGGGGTCTCGGGTTCTTCATGAACCACATTTTCGGCTCTAGGCCTTCCTCTTTTGGCCCGCGGTTCAACACCATATCCGCCAAGACCTCCACCACGCAAAGCTTTAGATGATCTACCACCAGCCATCCTCTAACACACTGAAAGATTCAAACACTAACACGGTCATTCAAGGGGACATCTTGGTTTATGTCAAGTATAGTAAGTCCCTAATTATAGTGGCCAGTTGTGATTAGCCACTTACTTTACTCTTCATACCCCAAGCCTTACCTATCCTGACTACATTAGTATCTAAATCTACAAATAGCACATAACCACATAACATGCGCACATAATACCGGTTAACATTAAAGAAAATACTTAATGGCACACAACTACTTGAACTGGCATCCCTTCCTATTTCCATCCCTTTTTAACTTTGTCTCTGATACCAACTTTTAAGACCCCGTTTCGGGGACGCTTTCAGCTGGTCAATCATCGCACATAAAGCATATAATTTCATTAACTTAAAGAAACATTGTAGCGGAAACATTAAAACAAACATTCCACTTCATTATAAAAGCTTTTGCAAAATAATACATCGCTATCGAATTACAAAATAGTAGTTGCATTACATCACAAAAGCATTATAAAAATGGATTTCATCCTAAAAGAGCCAAGTAGCCGCCCTGTGCCATCCTCAGCAACCTTTACCTGTCAACTGGAAACACATAAAAGTCAGCGTTGCTGAGTGAGTTCTAGTTTTACATTAAAACATACTTTATCTTTCGTTAATAACCGTTCTTTACTTTCTTTCAAATCATACTAAGCTTTAGTACATGATCACACATCGTACGTACATATAGATAATAGTTATTATCTTCATCATCGTTCGTTTCGTACATTTCGCACATTTCATACTTATCGCACTTTTCATACATTTATTATCCTTTCACTTCTATCTAGGTCCTGCCGTATGCTTAACCCCCCTTCTTGAGCACAAAGCCATATCATCTAGGGTTAAACAACAAGGACCCCATATCGCACATATCGTACATATCGCACGTATGGATTAGTCACATAGACTAACTCCCCCTATGTGTGAACCCTTATGGGTTAGCCAAGATCGCACGTTGTAAACACACAGTTGAGCTAACAACTCTCAATGAGTTGTGAACCTCCTTTCTTTTGCTTGCAAGACTTTTCATTCGTTCATTCATTATGTTCCACTTTTATTATCTTAAATCTTTCACTTTGTTAAGATCTTACTTTACATTCATTAACCATATCACACCATGTAAAGTCACATCGTAATACGTAGTAAGGAACATAATAAACATATCATACATAAGTATAACATCATCATGCATTATCATACATAACATACACCATCACATAAGCATTAATCATACATGCCCATCACATCATCAATGATCTCAAAAGTCAACTCACATAGCCCCCGGGAACATCCCATGCCAAAGCCTACATATCACTTCTTCCCCGAAAATCAGAAAATATTTCTTAGTCCTTTCAGGTGCATGAGCCCTATTTGGGCGTATGGGCACTATATAGTTTCATGGCCTTCTAGGCGCATGAGAACACTTAGGCGCATAGACACCATGGGACGAATGAACACTTAGGCGTATGGAGGGCTTCCAGACGAATGAACACTTAGGTGTATGGAGGGCTTCCAGACGCATGAGCACTATAGGGCTTATGGACCCTCAGTCGCATTACCTTCAGTTGCGTGACTTTCGGCCGTATGGCGTCCAGTCGCATGCCCTTCAATCACATGCCTTTCAGGCGCATGACCTCCAGTTGCATGCCTTTCATGCGCATGACCTCCAGTCGCATGCCTTTCAGGCGCATGACCTCCAGTTGCATGACCTCCAGTCATATGCCTTTCAAGCGTATGACCTTCAGTTGCATGCCTTTCGGCTGTATGGCCTTCAGTCGCATGCCTTTCGGCCGTATGGCCTTCAGTCGCATGAGGAAATTCCAAGTCGCATGAGCCCTAACTGGGTGCAAAATGCAGTCGCATTCGAACTTGAACAACAGATTTCAGTCCCTAAACCCTCTCTAACCTGTTCTAAGCTTAAACCATCCATCCTAAGCCTTAGAAACACAATCACATCACCATTCAAACACAACATAGCCCGAAATCAAACCCCACCCGATTCACACACATACACATACATACGGGTTCAACACCCAACATAACCAAAACAGTTTTCTATGCGTTCCAGCCCCAAAATCAGCCAAAAACGTGTAAAAGAGAGGTCCTAGAACTCACCTTAGGACCCTCTTCGAGGTAGAGCTTCCATTGAACCCATTTGCTTCAAACTTCACCACAAAAACCCACTTGGAATCGGCTCTTCACTCTGATTCTTCAAGCTCTCGAAGTTTCTGCCCTCTTCCCCTCTCTCTCTCTCTCTCTCTCTCTCTCTCTGATCCGAATGGAAAGGAGTATGGGGGAGAGTGGGCTGCCATGCCCCCTTTACACCCACTTTTCCAAACTTTTGTCCTTTTTGGCACCTTTTACCCCTTGACTTGGGTAAAATGTCTTTTCTTCCTTTTTATTTCTTTTTCTTCACTTTATTCTTCTTTCTTTGACTTCAAAGAAAATAACTAGGTGTTACAAGTCCACCCCCCTTATATAGGTTTCGTCCCAGAAATCTGTTATTCCTCAAACAAAAATGGGTAATGTTGTCTCATCTATTCTTCAGTCTCCCACGTAGACTCAGATCTCTTTCTCTGCTTCCATTGTACACGCACAAGAGGAACCACTTTATTCCTCAACCTCTTCTATATACAGTCAATGATCGCCACCGGTTGCTCCACATAATTGAGTCGTTCATCTACCTCGATATCTTCCAGTGGGACCACCATGTCCTCGTCTGCCAAACATTTTCTCAGATGAGATACATGGAATGTCGGATGAATTCCACTTAACTCGTCCAGTAACTCCAGTCTATAGGCCACCTCTCCTACTCGAGAAATGAATCGGAAAGGCCCTATGTATCTGGGGCTCAACTTTCCCCGGTTTCTGAACCGAATGATACCTTTCCAAGGTGAAACTTTCAACATGACCCTATCACCCACCTGGAACTCAATCGGTCTACATCGTTTATCAGCATACGACTTTTGCCTATCTTTAGTTGCCTCCAAAATCAATGACGCATGCCCGGAGCATATCTTCTAACGTATGAATGGTCCTTTCTGACTGACCATCTGTCTGGGGATAATAAGTCATGCTAATGTGTAACCTCGTTCCTATAGCATCATGGAATTTCTTCCAAATTTTGGATGTAAACCGGGTGTTACGATCGGACACAATAGACATTGGCACACCATGACAAGTTACAATCTCTTTAATGAACAGATCCGCCAACCTCTCAGATGAATAAGTCTCGCGAACGGTAGGAAGTGAGCACTCTTTGTTAAACGATCAACGATCACCCATATGGCATCATACCCTTTCATGGTACGCGGTAGCTTCGTAATGAAATCCATGGTGATGTGCTCCCACTTCCACTCCGGTATATCCAAAGGTTGGATCTTTCCATACGGCTTTTTGTGCTCGGCCTTCACTTGTAAACAAGTAAGGCATTTATTCACATACTCCACCACATCACGCTTCATACCCGACCACCAATAATCTTTCTTCATGTCTTGGTATATCTTCATAGCATCGGGATGAATAGAGTATCGAGACTTATGAGCTTCTCATCCATAATCTTTACACGTAGATCCCCAAAACGAGGAATCCACATTCGTCTAAATCGAGTTCTAACACCGAGTGTGTTTTCACCCAACCCCACAACCAGACCTCTCATTCTTTCAGAGTTAAGATGATCTTCCTTCAATGCCTTATCTTGAAACTCCTTGACCTGCTTCATTACATCGGAGGTCATGACCAACTGGTAAGCTTTCACCCGAATCGGCTCGGGTCTCTCCTTTCGGCTAAGGGCATACGCCACCACGTTGGCTTTGCCCGGATGGTAATGGATCTTGCAATCATAGTCCTTTACGTTCATTAACCATATCACACAACATAAAGTCACATCGTAATGCGTGGTAAGGAACATACTAAACATATCATACGTAAGTATAACATCATCATGCATCATCATACATAACATACACCATCACATAAGCATCAATCATACATGCCCATCACATCATTAATGATGTCAAAAGTCAACTCACATAGTCCCCGGAAACATCCCATGCCAAAGCCTACATATAACTTCTTCCCCGAAAATCAAAAAATATTTCTAAGTCCTTTCAGGCGCCTGAGCCCTATATGGGCGTATGGGCACTATACAGTCGCATGGCCTTCCAGGTGCATGAGAACACTTAGGCGCATGGACACCATAGGACGAATGAACACTTAGGTGTATGGAGGGCTTCCAGTCGCATGAGCACTATAGGGCGTATGGACCCTCAGTCGCATGACTTTCGACCGTATGGTCTCCAGTTGCATGCCCTTCAATCGCATGCCTTTCAGGCACATGACCTCCAGTCGCATACCTTTCGGCCGTATGGCCTTCAGTCGCATGCCTTTTGACCGTATGGCCTTCAGTCGTATGAGGAAATTCCCAGTCGCATGAGCGTTAACTAGGTGCAGAATGCAGTCGCATTCGAACCTGAACCGCATATTTCAGTCCCAAAACCCGCTCTAACCTGTTCTAAGCTTAAACCAACCATCCTAAGCCCATCACCATTCAAACACAACATAGCCCGGAATCAAACCCCACCCGAATCACACACATAAACATACATACGGGTTTAACACCCAACATAACCAAAATAGTTTTCTATGTGTTCCAGCCCCAAAATCAGTCAAAAACTTGTAAAAGAGGGGTCCTAGAACTCACTTTAGCAGCCTATTTAGGTAGAGCTTCTGTTGAACCTGTTTGCTTCAAACTTCACCATAAAAACCCACTTGGAATCGGCTCTTCACCGTGATTCTTCAAGCTCCTGAAGTTTCTGCCCTCTTTTCCTCTCTCTCTCTCTCTCTGATCCGAATGGAAAGGAGTATGGAGGGAGAGTGAGCTGCCATGCCCCCTTTACACCCACTCTTCCAAACTTTTGTCTTTTTTGGCACTTTTTACCCCTTGACTTGGGTAAAATGTCTTTTCTTCCTTTTTAATTTTTTTTCTTCACTTTATTCTTCTTTCTTTGACTTCAAATAAAATAACCGAGTGTTACACAAGTCTAAAAGTTTTGTATTATATAAGAGAAAACGTAGAAAATTTCATAGTAATCTTTACGTTATCATTGAGCAAAAAAATACATGTCCAACAATCTAATTATATGGATCTCCACGTAGTTTCTCTATACCAGAGAAGCTCGAACAAATAATTACTTCTTTTCAAGGCAATGAAAGATCACATGACTATCAAGTCGGTCTGTTAAACAATTCTAACTCTGGATATGTTTCTTAGCATCAAGTTGGTCTGTCAAGTAATCATAGCCCTAGATATGTTGATGGGCATGACATTGATAACTGAGGTAATGGTATTTTGCATAATAGTAAAGATACTGAAGCAGTTCTATCACATGAAAAATCTAGTGATGATGATAACAACTATGAAGTTCCAGACTATTATAGTTCTAGAATTAATCCAGGATCTTACAGGGAGGTGAGCTATATAGAGATCCCTATGAATTAAAATATGCAGGGTCATTTGAGGGATCGTAATACACTTAGTCTCATAATGAGGATAGTGTTTACACTTAATAGATCAAATAGGAAACCGAGACTTAGTTATGATACTATGAATAGAAGTAAACAAGAGATAAAAACTTAAGAACAACAACAAGGATATTTGGTTTTCAAGATTTTAGTATATTGCTTCTCAAGTTCTATTACAAGTGTTACAAAGCATAAGAAGTAAGTTACAAGTACTTGAGATACTTTATATTACATCCTACAACCAGTCATACTTAGAAGGGAAGCAGGATACATTTGATCTAGATAACAAAATCAATGTAGAGTCAAAATGCAGACCTCACAGTTTGGCTCTGATACCAACTTGTAAGGCCCCGTTCCCGGAGACCTCACAGTTGGTCAATCACAGCAGCTAAAACATTAAACATTATAATTATACAAACTTAAGCAGCGGGAATAATTTATCAAAAGCCATTTATTTCATTTAAAACACTGTTGTTGAGCAATACATCATCGTTTAACTGTTTACAAAAGAATTGTTTTACTGCATTACAAAGCAACAAAAACATAAAATACGAATGGACGTCAGTCTTTCCCTACCGAGTAGCTTCACCCTCGTGCCATCCTCAACAATAATTACTTGCCAACTGAAAATGTATAAAAGTCAGTGTTGCTGAGTGAGTTCTAGTTTTTTAACAGTAATAAAATACTTTCTGTATGTTGTATATGAAAATACTCTTTCTGTGAAATATAACTCTTTACTTTGCATGCGAGCACGCATTAACTATATGAACAAATACTGTTCGTTCTCTTTACTGTATGCCTTGTTTACTCTGTGTTCTTTTATCTTTATCTTTCACTATCTGTATGGACCAATGAGCAATACCCTAAACTGTATGCGTGATGAAAACTGGTGATGGGCCATCTATATCCCTCAAGAGGGTTCTGTTTACTGTATACAAGGCCGACCCAAACACCTAGGGTACGCTACAGAGGTCCTGCCAATCTCAAT
>BJCM01220731.1:0-10431 GCA_018326385.1 Flaveria bidentis | reverse complement strand
TTATCCTTTTTGTAATAGATAAGGATGTGAGCTATGGCATGTCATAGTCACAAGTCAAAAGGCAATCTGCCTTTTGACTCTACAATTGATTTTGTTTGTGTCTAGTCAATTGTATCCGGCTGGCTTTCAAAGTATAGCCGGCTGTAGGATGTAGTATAAGTATCTCATGTTCTTGTATCTTCTAAATATGCTTTATAACACTTGTAATAGAACATAGAGAAAGCAATATATTGCATTCTTGAAAACCATACACTTGTGTTCTTTGTGTTCTATCTCTTGCATTACTTGTGTTCTTAGTGTCTCAACTTGGTTAATCCAGTTTACTATTTGATTAAAGTTTAGTTAATCTCCTTTTTATGTTGTTGTGTCGTAATTACACCCTTCAACGATCCTGCAACTCCTTACAACAAAAACTGCACAGTTGGACAAGCTCATATCATATTGTCCAACACTTAGTGAGAGAGAGAAACAATGGGGAAGGATTGGGATACAAAGTTGTTCCACCACCACCTGAGACCTTTATGAACACCAAAAGTAAACCAATTAATAATTACCCCATCAAGGATCATGTGGTATCCACTCCTCTTGTTAGTGACCTAGATTCCATAAGTAAATCAATTGAATCTGGCACTAAACAAAAGGAGTCCACTTCAAAGGCAAAAGAAAAGATGCCTTGTGTTAACCTAGAAAAAGAGTTTGAAAAGGTTAATTTAAAGTCAGGTTCAAACAAAGTCAAATCAGAACCCAAAAAGACTATTAAACCTAATCAATCACGAACATCATGTAAAAGTCCAGGTAAACAAGAAATAAAAGATGTAAAACCAGGTAAAGCAATTAAGTTTGTAAAACCCGAATATACATCTAACAAAGATGTGTCTCAATCTAAACAAAATAAGGTCATCCGTGTGACACCTACATCTCCACAAAAACAAATAAACCGTAAAGTTGAAAGCAGATCTTGCTACAATTGTGGAGAGTACGGTCACATTGTGTCTAATTGTCCTTATTATCAGACACCAAGGAGGAAAGTTGAACTTCCTGCATCGAAAACTAGATCTGTTAAGAGGAACTCAGTGACGCCTCCTAAAAGGGATAGTGAACCCAAAGTTCAACCCATCAGCCAGTCATATGTTTATCACAAACAGGCCTTGCACAAAGCTATCTTATGGAAAGAAAAATCTGCCTCAGCGTCTGAAAATGTGAACAAAAAGACATCTGAACTTCCCTCAACCTTAAAAGGTCAATGGGTTGAGTTTATGTTGTGTGATGCCTCGGGGAAACCCAAGCCAGTGAAGGCTTGGGTTCCTAACAAGAACTAATGTTTTCATTGAATGTGCAGGGTGTTCGCTATAGTGCTGAGACTAACACGTGGATTGTAGATAGCGGAGCATCCAGGCACAAAGGTGGGTACATCACAACCCAAGGGGAAGTGGGAAATCAGAAAGTAAAGTTTGATAAGGTAAACTATGTCCAACAATTACAAAATAACTTACTTTCTGTTTCCCAAATATGTGATAAAGGCTTCAAAGTAGTCTTTGACAACAAGAAGTGCTACGTTCTGAAGAAGGACTACGAGATCCCGGAGGACCAAGTCCTAATGTCAGCTTCAAGATATAGTGATCTTTATGTCTTGGATCTTTCAAAGGCCTCCACAACGGATCGTGAAGTTTAGTGCTTCTTGTCCAAAGCTACTGAGAAGGATTCCATCTCCTGGCATAGGAGAATGGGACACATAAATCCAAGGAAGATGAATCACTTGATCCAGAATGATCTAGTGAGGGGAGTGAACGTCAAAAACTTCCAACTCCCGGATATTTGTGTTGCGTGAAAGAAGGGCGAACAGACGAAGAAGTCTTATAAGGAAAAGAAAGTTCATTCCATAGAACTACCTCTTAAGCTTCTTCACATGGATCTGTTTGGTCCACTCAGTACAAGAAGCATCGCAGGCGACTTGTACTGCTAAGTAGTTACTGATGACTACTTAAGATTCTCTTGGGTAATGTTTCTGAAGTCCAAATTAGAAACATTTGAATCCTTCAAGGAATTAGTAACTACAATGGAATCCCTATACAAGTTGAAGGTATGAAAAGTGCGCTTAGATAACGGAACCAAGTTCAAGAATCAGTGGATGGAGGCCTACTGCAAGGAAAAGGGAATTGTGCATCAATTTACCTCTGCCTACACTCCTCAGATGAATGGTGTTGCTAAACGGAAGAATCGCAGCTTGATAGAGACTGCACGGACTATGCTAGCAGGCTCAAAACTGCCTATTCAATTCTGGAATGAGGCAGTTGCAAATGCATGTTATACGCTCAATCAAGTTCTGGTAGTTAAATGCCATGGTAAAACGTGATACGAGTTACTAGAACGACGTAAACCTAACTTAGAGTATCTCAAGCCGTTTGGCGCTCCGTGCACCCTGCTGAAGAAGACTCAGGAAGGAAAATTTAGCGAGAAGGCAGATGAAGGAATATTTCTAGGATACAACATACCGAACAAGAGAGTTTACAACAACTCAATGGGTCTTGTAGAAGTGTGGTGTAATGTTGATGTTCAAAGATAAACTACATAACCTACTAGAAAAGGACCCCGCTTACTTTTTCGACTATGATGGATTCTTCAAGTCCTTAAACATACCAATATCCATTTCTGAAGACGAGTTGGCAACCAAGATGATGTATGATATCTTCAACACACCATCTCAAGGCTCAACATCATCAGGTTCACAGAGTCAATCATCTAACAACTCAGGGGGAGCACTTGATGAAAGTGACTCTTCCTCTGATGAAGAAAATATGGAGAATGATTAGAAAAACCAGGATGAATAGGTCCCGACTACCACAAGTCTACAAGCATCTGACAGTGATGCTTCGGAGTCTTCTGAACCTCATACTCCTATTGCCTCAGATCCAGAACCAAATGTTCACAATATTGATTCTGAGGTGGTTTTTCCAACAACTCCAGGCTCACATCTACACATCTATCATCCTTTGGATAATATCATAGGAGATGTGAGATCAGGAGTTCAGACCAGAAATCAGTTGTACTCAGCTGATTATGCCTCTGTGATGGAAAAAGGATACCTTCACGATGGTGCTTATCGTTGCTTTATGTCTTAGTTTGAGCCAAAGTATGTTAGTGAAGCCCTGAATGATGAGACATGGGTGAGTGCCATGCAAGAAGAACTTCTTCAGTTCAAGAAGTTGGGTGTATGGACTTTAGTGGATAGACCTAAGGGTGCTAAGGTCATTGGCACCAAATGGGTCTTGAAATGCAAGAAAGATGATCAAGGAGTGATCATCAGAAACAAGGCTCGGCTTGTTGTTCAGGGATTTCGACAAGTTGAGGGTATTGACTACAATGAAGTGTTTGCACCCGTGGCAAGAATTGAAGCAATCCGCATCTTCCTTGCCTATGCATCTTAGATGAAGATCAAAGTTTATCAACTAGATGTGAAGAGTGCTTTCCTTCGTGGTGAGATCTGTGAAACAGTATATGTTAGTCAACCCGAGGGATTTGAGGATCCATATCATCGGGATAGAGTTTACAAACTCGACAAGGCGCTATACGAGCTTCATCAAGCTCCCAGGGCCTGGTATGAGAAACTCTCGACTCATCTTGTGAAACATGGTTTTCGTAGAGGAGTCATTGACTGTACACTGTTTATCAAAGAGAAAGATGGAGATTTACTGCTGGTACAAATATATGTCGATGATATAATCTTCGGTTCCAAGAACGAAGAAATATGCAAAGAGTTTGAAGCAGTAATGAAGGTGGAGTTTGAGATGTGTGCTATGGGAGAGATGAAATTCTTTCTCGGCTTACAGGTGGATGAGACACCAAATGGTATTTTCCTACATCAGACCAAGTATGTAGGTGATATACTCAGTCGGTTCTATATGGAGAATGCTTCTGTAGCTGGAACTCCACTTGCTACAAACCATGATATAGCACCCGACGAAAATGGTGATCTGGTTGATGCCACTATGTACCGAGGGATGATTGGATCTCTCATGTATCTTACTGCCTCAAGACCTGATATAATGTATGCTACATGTTTATGTTCACGATATCAGGCAAAGCCAAAGGTGAATCATCTTATTGGGGTCAAAAGGATTTTTCGTTATCAGAAGGGTACACCAACACTTAGGTTGTGGTATCCACATGATGTTGACTTTGAGCTTATGGCATATAGTGACTTAGATTACGGCGGTTGCAAGATGAATTACAAGTCTACCTCAGCAGGGTGTCAGTTCTTTGGGAGAAGATTAGTAATCTTGCAGTGTAAGAAGCAGACCTCGGTTGCATTGTCAACCTGTGAAGCCGAATACGTTGTTGCGGCAAGTTGCTGTTCACAAATCATATGGATTCAACAGCAAATGCGGGATTACGGTTTGAAATTCTCTTCTACTCCTATCTTTGTTGATAACTCTACTACAATTGCAGTCACTAAAAACCCGATCCAACATCCTAAGACCAAACACATCCGAATTAAATATCACTTTATACGTGATTGCTTTGAAAAGAACTTAATCAATGTGGTAAAAATAAACACAGATTTTCAACGCGCTGACCTCTATACAAAGGCTTTTGATAAACCACGTTTTTTATATTTGTTAGAGGTCAACGGCGTTAAAAAGAAAAATGAGGTCATTCCTGAAGATGACCATGTGTAGTCCGATGCGTCTTGTAAATTTTCTTTAATTTTTTCATTTTTTTATTTTATTTGCTTAACTTTTAAGTAGTTTAATTTAAACTGGTATTATTTCTTTGCCTATTAAAATCCTAAAACGCTACTCCATCACGGTTTTAAAATTTTAGGGGGAGAATAGGTTTAGGCAGTAATATACAAGAAAAAATGAGGAAGAAGGAGAGGCTAGCTGATAGAAAATAAGATCGTATGTGTGATACCGATTCAATCTTTGGAATATGATAGTACACAGGAGCAAACTATTTGGGACTTTAAAATTTTTAATTGAAAAAGATGCAAAGCTCAAGTATAAGTCTGTGTAGTCTGAGCAATATAAAAGGAAATATGATAGATAAACTAGCTACTCTAAGGTAACACAAAGAAAGTAGACCTGGAGGTTGCTAGACCACAGATGATATGTCAGTAGATTCAACACAATAGATGACTAGACCTTTTTGATGATCTCAAGATTAAACTAAAATGTTTGACTAGCTGTGGGTAACATATTATCCCTGGTTAGCATAATCAACAAGATTCCAATAAGGGGTGATGAGCAAAATAAACGCCACGAATGTGTGCGTAAGACCAAAGCATGAGCAAAAGAATATAAAAAATGCAAATACAATCAAACTGATAACCTATATTGTTGGTGAGATAAGTGCAAAAAGAATAAATTGCTCAAACAAGAAGATAGGTTATGTGCCTCTCTGCTGTGCGGTGGCACTGACCTGAGGATAAGCATAACCTATATATTCTAGAATTTATTGTTGTTTGCCGCCTCTCTGTTATGCGGTGGCATTGACCTGAGGCTTGGCTTCTCTTTGAAAGTTCTAAGCATAGTTTCTTCTTGAATACTACCCTGAGACCGCTCAAAAATCTCCTGAGGAATGTTGATTACCATATAAGTATGGGATCCACAAATGCTTTTTGAAATAAACAAACCTTAAACCATCACCAATCTGTGTTGAAAGTCTATGTATGGATTTAAGAGTACAAGTGTACTGACAATCATTGTGGCTACAATTCTTGAAAGTTCAAATCAGTGTGGGGACCTAATAGTACTAGTATGATTTCCTAAATTTGCTAAATGACTCTAGATGAAAAACAAGAATAGAGCATCAAAGGTTTTAGATAACTTGTCCCGAATGATTTTAATATCCTGTATGATTCCAAATTGAATTGGTCCATGTATGGTTTAATGAATTGAAGCTGCCTTTTCAGAAAAATAATTCTTTAGATTTACATCTTAGGATTTAACCCTCACAAAAACACAAAAACATGTCTTAGTTTTAAGTTTCATTTTTATTTCTTTTATTTCTTTATAAAGTTTGTCAATTTCAGTTTGTTTAATATCGGACTATGTCATGGAAATTGATAGGGAACCTTATCATCTAAAAGGTCACGTCTGAGGTGACCACACATGCTTTCAAATAAAAATGGGTCATGTCTGAGGTGACAAAGTATTTTAAAAGGATCACATATGTGGTGATCAAAGGTTTTTCAAGCTTAAAATGATCATGTCTGGGATGATTTAATGCTCATAAAGTATATTTAAAAGGTAAAAGGGTATTAATTGTCGAATGGTCATAAAGTCAAACAACCTTGAGTATGACTCATTCGCATGACTGGACAATGAGTATGGATCAGTCGTACGATTGGTGTACACGAATGTGTCTAGTCGCATGAATGAAGGTGATCGAATGACTCAGTCGCACAATGGATGTCTAGTCGTACGACTGAAGGTGATCGACTGTGCTAGTCGCACGACTGATCTTCAGTCGCATGAATCAACTATGCGACTGGGCTCAGTCGCACGACTGAAAGTAAACCCTAGTATAAATAGAGGGGGAGTCGGTCGCAGTTGTTCATCACTCCCAAATCACCCCTAAATCGCACGAAGCACTGTTACTTTGTCTGATTCTTATTTGAGCACTCAAGATCTTTGATTATTTCTTACTGATGGTCTATAGTGATTATAAAGGTATAATGCGGTGCTATCCATGAGAATGTCCATCGATTCATGCCCTAATCGACGAAAACGAACCCTAAAAGGAACCGAGAGTTAGATTCACTAATACACCAGTAAAACTAAGTCCATTGTGAAATTAAAGGTTATAATGTGTTTTGTCGGTAAAATGCGAGTCAAATGAGCGAAACCACGATGTGTAACATTAAAGATTTCTCAAAATTTGATTTTGAATTGAAAAGTTAGTCTGTCATGCGTATGGACAATCTGATGAACTTCAGTCGTACGACTGAAAGGGGCGAATGGCTAAATCGCACAGCTGAACCATGCGTATGAGATCAGTCGCACGACTGGTGTAAAGACATGAGATATCATGCGTATGAGGTCATTCGCACGACTAGATCTCAGTTGCACATTGTCATGTTCAAATGATTCAGTTTATTACTTATTGACTAACACTAACATTTGTATCCATTGTGTAACAGATGGCTAGTCGTTGGACTATGAGCACCAAGCACAACATCTGTGCTCATGAAGACTTGACCTCACGGATTGCTTCAGACTTCTCTGGCGTTATCACCTTTTTTACAGAGATTGATGATCTTCCGTGCCATCTCGACTCCGTGCACACCCTATAGCTCGATTCAGCAGGCCTTCTGGGAAGGCATAGTTGTTGACAGGACCTCAGAGCCCCACCGGATCAGGAGTTTTATCTTTGGTCAGCCCATAGAGATCAATGAGGATGATCTCAGGATAGTATTAGAGTTCGGGGATGATGTTGATTGCCCTACCCGTCTACACCCACTGACAGTGCGAGGTTGTTTTCTGCGAGCCAAGTACTATGGGGACATCAACTCAGATGTGCTCAACAAGAGCAACTTGTGTCCTCAGTTTAAGTACTTAGCCCATGTGCTGCTCAAGTGCATTGCCTCACGGAAGGGGGGGTTTGATGAGTTGTCTGATCAGATACAGAACGCCTATATGGCGTTGTTGGTGAACCATCCATTCAGCTTCTCCAGGATGATCTTCAACTACCTGGTGGAGAACATAGAGGCCAAGGGAAAGGAGGGCTTTTGCATGTACCCTCGATTCATGCAGATGATCATTGACCAAAAGCTCCCTTCATTGCCAAAGGATAAGGAGGATGCCGTAGCACTCGAGGTGATGGATGACACCACCTTGGGTCGGATGAAGGTATACTGGGGGAAGCAGGTGAAACCCCCTGTGAGGCGACTATTTGGGAATCTGGCCCGTGAAGACTATGTGGCATCGTCACGAAGAAAGTGGCGCCACGACAACAGTGACTTAGATATTAAGCAGATCGAGCTCCCAGATGATGATTCAGATGACGACGACAGTGGTGTTAGTGGAGATGCAGGGCCCACTCAACCAACGGTCCCCACTACTGATATAGCATCTCCAGCACCCACCCATAGAGAGACTGAGGATAAAGGATTCCATCAGGATTTCCAACCTGATGAGGAGGAGGATACGGATGAGGAGCCCCTAACTCAGACTGTTGGCAGCAAAGTGTTTGCCACACAGCAAGGTCTCCGGGCGGTTGGTGAACGCCCTAGCGGGTCGGGAGAGTCTGACATTGATCCTACATTTGCTCCTGATCAGCCAAGTCATGTTCCAAGGGGAGCATCCTCCTCGAAGGGCTCGAGGAAGAAAAGGATGGCTCAGCCCCACGAATTGAAGAAGAAGAAGAAGAAGAGAAGATTGACCTTCATCACCACCACCCCTACTACCACCACTTCCACCACTCCATCTACTACCACTACTTCATCTACCACCACCACTCCACCTACCATCACTACTACCACCCTATCTACCACCATATCCACCACACCCACACCACCACCACCTTCATCTATACCACACCCAATCTTCACCACTGCCACCACCACCACCACCACTAGCCATCCAGCCGGTCCGTCATCATATCCCTCCCATACATCCGGATCACCTCTACCTCCAAGTAGGGTAGAGGAACATCTCTCGGCACTTAACCGCATGGTGCTGAGACTGTTGGCTGCCGATGACGAGAAGACTGCGCACATTTGACAACTAGTAGACCTTACTACTGCCCAATCTATGCATATATCTCAGTACACTCAACAGATTGCAGCACATCGCTAAGAGATGTCCCAGCTCTAGGAGCAACAAGCCAGGAAAGGATCGAAGGAAGAGCCTCTAAATATTGGGGATGGAGATGGAGATGATGATGCTAGTGATGATGAGAGTGATGATGATGATGATGGTGATGATGATCACGAGGGTGATACGGATGCAGATGTTGATGATGATGAAGAGGATTCTTCTGTTGCGGGTGCCACATCTGCAAGCGAACGGAGGACCAAAAGGACTCAAGATCAGAGTGCCTCCAGATCCGCTCCGGTAGAAGAAGAGCAGAGGATATAGGATAAGAGTAATATTTTGTTATTTATGTTATTGAAATCATATGTATTTGAATCCTGTATTAAACTTATGTAATGGATGTTTATTTTTGAATGTTTAACGGTTCTGTTTTGATTACTTACTAACGATTGGTGTGTTACATGTTTAAATCAAGCAGATCCAAATTACCAAAGGGATGAATATAATGTTGCTCCCCTCCAACAGATCAAGACTCAGCTCACGATGATTCTTGATCTGCAGGGTATAGTTAGGAGATTTGTAATGTACACTTCTGAAGAAGGAGAGATCATTCACAATCTCATTGACGAGCAAATTGCAGAAATGTTCCAACTAAATCCCGACGAGACTGTGAAGGATGCTCTGATAGTGCATGTGAAAAGTGAAGATGAGCTTCATGATGTCTACGAGATCAAGATTGAAGATGTCACGGCACAACATTATCTAGAGTACACTAACAATAAGGGGAATTGTCATTCTTAATCTGGGAGACACTCTTGTCAGTGACACTTTTAAGACTCTGGATAAATGGAACAAGAGTCAGAAAAGAATAAAGAGCAGGCCCAAGCCTCGGACGCCGAAGTCAACATCAAAAAAGGCTGAATGGGCAGCATGCTTTGAAGAAATAAGAGCCCAACGCAGCGCTCGAACGTCAACTATCTACACCAAGCTTTAGAAAGTAAAGAAACATCACAAGGTGTCGGGCAAAATCATAGCGTGGGCATATTTTGAAGATCTCAACGTTTACTCTGTTAAACGTGAGAAGGGGATTGAGTACTTCAGATTACCACACGATCTGAACACTCTTCCAAGTTTTGAGCTTAACCAGTTAGCAAAGTTGAACTTGCTATACGCTGACCCTGGTAAGATGTCAGGCTGGTTTGAAGCAGCTCTGAAGAGAGAGTACCACACCAGATGGTTCAACATCAAACCTCAACAACCAACGAGGTATATCAGACGATCTGAGGTTGATGCCATTACTGGAAAACCAAAAATAGTGCTAAAGTGGAGTCCTCCGCGCACCATGTCTAAGATCCCACTATGGGAAATGCCATAGGACTTCACTCCACACTTCAAATGGTGGAACTATGATTGGAGGACTGGAGAGGCAGTCATAGTCTTGAATAAAGAGGGCAAAATGGATACTATCAGGGTATTTGACCCGATGTGGCTCACAAATTTGTCTGCAGATGATGTATACATATTATACAAGTGGCCACTATTCTATGACTCTCAAGACATTGTACAAGCTCTACAGTTTCAGAATGTTATACGACTTTGCTTTGCGTTTGAGATACACGTAGGAGTCACAAAAGAAGAGAAGTACAAGAAGTATGAAGAGGTTATGAAGAAGGTA
>BJCM01220728.1:0-11891 GCA_018326385.1 Flaveria bidentis | reverse complement strand
GGAAAAACGTAAGCATTGAATACACTTCGACTCTAGACGTACCCTAGCCGTCCAAAGACCTCTAAGAACATACTCCAAGTTCATAGATCGCAGTAGATCGATTCCTAATTGTTCTTAACGTTTAGATTCAATACATAATTGTTTCTACGTGCGTTCTCACTGATTGGATCACCAATCAAATAGGAGTCTGCACTATTTGATTCGGTATACACGTTAATCAGTTAATATTTCGTTCAATACACGATCCTAACAATATGATGGATTCATAACAGGTTGAACCAGGTCAGATTCAGATCAGATCATGAAAAACATGAGTAGGAACTGCGGGTTATACCAGGTCGGGTTGTTGGATTGGGTCTTGAACCTGTTTTCATTGTGCAACCCTAATCTGTTTGGTTCACTTTAATGGGTTCATATTGGTTACCCATCAATTAACATTTTCCAGAAACTAGTATTAAGCTACACGCGTTACGACGGGGGCGTAAAACCATGCAATGTAGCACCAATATCATACCACCGTCAATGACCACAAAAAAATCGGAAAAACTCGTATTTAAAAAAATAATAAAATATAAAACCAAACGAAAAGTAGACTAAAAAAGTTAAACTACGCACGTGAAACGTAAAATATTAAAAACAATAACAAAATTGATATAGGACCCGCGAGTTGTGACGGGGCCGTTAAATAGGAAAAACAAACGTAAAAATGTTGAATCACACGCGCACGTTGCAGCTTATTAACTCGTAAAATTTAGAGCGAATGTAAAAGGAAAAATGTTGCAAAGGTGAAAAGTTTGAGGACTAAAGTTGAATATGAAGATTTTTAAGGGTTAAATTGTAAAAGATGTTAAAGTACAAATATCTGCATACAAAAATTAGTAATTTTAATTTATATAACATGGTTATGGAACTGTGGCCAAACGGCACCACTACCACACCGTAGCCCAAGTCAAAATTCAAAATGTCAAATTGTACAAAATACCATGAAACCAATCAAATCGATTAAAAAAGTTAACAAGTTTTTCAAGAGTTATACTTTAAGTAGGATGAATTTCTTTTCTTTTAAATAACTTGACTTTTATTGAGTGTTCCGATATATATATATATTTAAAATGAAAATTAAAAAAAAAAGTTATGCCAACTAAAATATATATAAATCAAGAATACAATTTAGTGATTATTTCATTAAACTAACTTCAAACAGGAGATTATACATAGTTTTTTACTTTTATAAAGGGTAAAAGGAACTAAAACATTAGGCGGGTGATGCTATATGTACAACTCTTCGAACTGTTTTTAGTTGTTATATTTCTCCCATTTACATAATAAATAACTATATTTTTCCTTTTATTTTCTATTTAACATATCACTAGCTTAATATATTAGACTAAGAAAATAAGGATTAATTTTTTATTTCATAGTATTTCTTTATTTCTTATTTTATTGTTTTTTGTATTAATATATATATATACACACACAATAATGCATGGTAGTAGGAAACTCACATGATGCACCGGAAACAAATTACGGAGCTAAAACATTTATCATAATCATACAAATTTTATAAATTTAAAGCTAAAGAGAATATAATTGATTTTACTAACTGTTGAAAACACGAACTAAAACACCTTAACAGAGAAATATAAAACATACCTACTCCGCTTCAACATTACCACAACGCCACAACCCCCATGCTACCGCGACCTAGGGTTTAGATGTGTAAGGTTTGGGTAATACCATACCACTACCACACCATATCCTCGAGTTCACAATGATTGATTACAACAAACAAAACCTAACCAGCACCCTCAACGTAGTCGACCACTCCGTCATTACCGTTGATTCAGATCAGAACCAAAGAAGTAAATACAACTAAAGGTGTGAACAATCGAAGTAAACTATAACTCGTCTGATTTGAGACATGTGCTTATAAATTTGGATCTGAATATGAATATAGAGTAGGAGTGTTTAAAATTTCCAAATTCCAAAAAACCCGTAATCCGATTTGTATCAGAATCCGAAAAAACTTATATGAATCCTTATTCGGATGCCCTCCATTTGAAGAAGAGTATTAGGTGTTCTTGAAGAAATTGAAAAAGGAACCCAAATTTAAATCCGAAGGAAAAAAAGGAGTCATTTCTTTTTTGAAGGTTTAAGTAGGTTACAAAACTACCCTTCTTTTTTTAATTTGCTTTAATGATTTGTAGAATGCGTTTCTTAGCATATTTAAGAGTTTTTAACAAAGCAAAATTTAGGCGTATCTTAAGAAATTTGGGAGAAAGCATACCTAATTGTCACGTTTTGATCAAAATGTGACGGTTTGATAACCTAAAGGTGACGACTATGTCAAACTATCACGTATGGCCTGACTCTTCATAAAAGTAGGCTGATAAAGATGCATGGGTCTGAAACAAAAGGTTACGGTTTGGTCTAACAATGACGGTTAATGCGAGGTAACTACCACTTTGAACAATCATAGTTAGGCCAAACCATAACAGTTTCTCATCCATTTCATGGTATATGCACAACACATTCATGTTTTTTTATAAAAATGTTGATTTTTTATAAAAAAAACATAGAATACTATATTCAAAATCATATATAGTTATAACACAAAGATAAAACTATGCTATAGATATTAATATTATAAAAAAGTATAAAATATTATACTCAAAACCATATAACTTTTTGAATAAATTGATTACTATTGATGTTAATTTTTGGTTTTTTGTTAGTATTTAATATTTTTTTTATAATATTAATATCTATAGTAAAGTGTTTACTTTTATGTTATAACTACGTGTGGTTTTGAATATAGTATTCTATACTTTTTTTATAAAAATGAACATTTTTATAAAAAACATGAATGTGTTGTGCATATACCATGAAATGGACAAGAAACCATCATGGTTTGGCCTAACCGTGACGGTTCAAAGTGGTAGTTACCTCGCACCTTAACTGTCACGGTTAGAGCAAAACCGTGACCTTTTGTTTCAACCCCATGCAATGTTTATCAGTGTAATTTTGTCAGAAGTCAGACCATATGTGACAGTTTGACCTAGCCACCACCTCTAGGTTTTCAAACCGTCACGTTTTGACCAAAATGTGACGGTTAGATGCCGGTTTCTCCGAAAAATACCTGTGGTGTCCCCGGCACCACCCTTAACAAATTACCAGTTTGTTCTTCCTATATCCATATTAATATAGTATGGATATGATAATAAGGTATAAACTAGTCGAAACGGCTTGTGAACTACTCTAGATCGGTTCGCAAAAAACTTAAGTTTGACTTTATCTAATAGATTTATAGAAAGTGGTTTTTTAACCTTACTTCAACATATATTAAAAATTAAATCTGAAAGTTTTAGATATTTTTTAAGTTAAAAAATGGTATTTGAGAAATAATAACCATAACCATTGGCCTATTGGTCATAATATGGGGATAATGGTTTTTTTTATCGACAAAAAAATCCTACTCTTACATTACACTAGATTACATTATTGTTTGGATTTGAACTCAACACTTCCTTTTTAAGAGGCAAAACCTCTACCAAGTGGGCTAGCTCCACATTGGCAGGGATAATGGTTATAGTTTGGAATCTTTTAGTTTTCGGATTCTAATTCTAAGTAAAGAAGGTTTTCTCATAATGGTGGGTTTCCATTTTAATTGTGTTCTTGGATGAATGAGACCTGTAATGTCAAAATCAATATTAACGGTTGGAATCCAAACTGTGATTGGCTCACTTAAGAATTAGAGATAGTTTCAAACGCCGTTAAAAAAATAATATTTTAGTTATATTTTAAAAGAGTTTTTTTTATTTTGAATAGAAGTTTTCTATAATTATTTTCAAAAACGTTTTGTATTACACTTTATAAAATTATTTTACATCTTATATCTTTTTTATGAAATGTGTTTTTATATCTTTTTTTAGAAAGTCTTGATTTTAGTTTTTATATTGTTGGATACCAACTAATAGGAAAACAAAAATATAAAAACTAAATAGGGATCGATACCTTGACATCTCCTCGTGACTAGAAACATCATATTCCGCTCAAACAACTCGTTGAACAGCATGATAATTATAGAATTTTGTGGCTCGCGAGTGTTATCGACACCATGCAACGTGACACAATTCGGAAACAAAAAATTATCTCCAATTAAAATGATCTTTATAACGTGAAAAGCAAGAGGATCTCCCGTGAGGAGTGTTACCCATATTGTAGGAGAGAGATAGCTTTCTTACGTAGTGAATTTTGATTCTCATAAAAATAAGAGATTTTTATATTTTTGTTGGGGAGAGATTGCTTGTTTTTTGTCAAGTTTGATCGGTTGATTTTATATATACCCCCATCTAAACTATTTTTACGTATTACATTTTTTTGTTAATTTGTATAAATAGTTAATTTTTGATTTTATGTTATTTTATTTATCATATCACCCCTTGACTTTTAATCTTTATATTTTTCTGCCTTTTATTATGTTTATTTATAATGGTTACGAGTGTTAAAAAAAGACAAAAACAAAAAATAACCAAACACTGATTTGTATCCGTCACTGTTAAAATTAAATTACATCGTAAAATTGGTTTTCACTTCGGTTAACGGTTACACCAATCTTGCTTCGTAGATTCGGTTATCGGTATAAACCAAATAATAAACGGTTTAATAGATTTAATCAGATAAATGAATCGAATAAATAGGTTTAAGCAGTTTAATCAGCTTCATTTAGGTCTATTCTAATTCTAAAAGATACTTTTTAAAGTTTAGTTTTAACTTCAAAAATTATTATATTAAATTTTTATAGAATTCTTTTATTTTTAATTAAATTTTTATTTCATTATATAAAAGTATTCTTAAATATGTTTTGAAACTTTTTCTATAAAACTAATTTTTTTCCATAAAATATAAGAAGTTTTGAAATTGTTGTTTGAAAAGAAGTGAACATGACAAGTAATAAAGATACGTGTTTATAGTCTAACCTTTTTGTTTGATTCTCTAAGCTTTGCTTTTACACAAGATGGATTTTGGCAAAAGATCTTTTTTGCCGTAAGAGGGAGGGCGGCGGTGGCACCGCCGCCACCACCACCACTACCGTCAGCAGCAGCAGCAGCAACAGCGACGACGGCAACAACAGCGACGACGACAACAACGAAAACGACAACAACAACGACAACGACAACAACAACGACAACGACAACGACAGCGACGACGACAACAACGACAACGACGACGACAACGACGACGACAACAACGAAAACGACAACAACAACGACAACGACAACAACAATGACAACGACAACGACAGCGACGACGACAACGACAACAACAACAAAAACAACAACAACAACAACAAAAACAACAACAAGAACAACAACAACAACAACAACAACAACAACAATAATAACAATAATAATAACAATAATAATAATAATAATAATAATAATAATAATAATAATAATAATAATAGGAATAATAATAATAAGGATTTTGTGTTTTATGGAGGAGTATTTCCATGCTTTTAGTTGTTGGAGGTGTTTGGTCCGTTTCTTGAAGGGGTTGTGTTATAGGTACGTCCTCAATGATATTTAGACACCCTCACTATAGCCCGTAAGTGCTTTCACATGTTGTATAGATCTACAACCAATCGTATCAATCATTCAAACATTTTGTTGTAATTATTTGACTTGACGTTATAGGTACGCCCTCAACGATGTAATATTTATCGATTATGGTGTAATTTTGTATTTATTACATTATTTGACACGATATAATATTACTCGACAGTCGTGGTAATATTACTCGATAGAGTAAATTACAAATTGTGTCATTTATTAATACATGAAATTACATTGTATGTCCTTTATTTTCAATAATTACATTGTATGTCCTTTTTATATAAAGTTTGCACACATATTGTCCTTTACACTAACCCTCGTTAAAATTAATAGTTAAGTCATGCATGTGCCCCTCACATGAAGGGCTTTTAAGTATTTTAAATGCTTACAATGAGTTAAAATTATTTTTACGTCGCTTCATTCCCGTCGTCTTCATGTTAGGTGTTCAAAGTTGGATATTTGAAGTTTTTGGATAGTAGAAATCACTATCGGTATTCGGAAATCTAAAATTTGGATATTCAAAATTCTAGACATGGATATTGAAGGTTCAGTCGTGCGACTGATCCAGTCTCCTGGTTCAGTCATGTGACTGGTCCATTTGCATGAAGTATTCATGCGTATGGTCCATTAGTATGATTCACTCGTATGAAGACTTCATACGATTAAGTTTGAACATGTTTCTCAATCATTATTGACTAGAACTATGCACAATAACCTCAAACCTACATAGTTAGTTCAATATACTTTGTCACACAATAAACAATGAAACAGTCAACATTATAAGCATCAATCACATATTGTATTTCCTTTAACTTGTTCATTACATATACGTAAGACATGACAAACATTTACCTTAAGCTCCTAAACTAGGTACATATGTATCAAAAAACTCCCTCTTGGACCTAGTTTACATCAACGTCTGACATTCTTCATTAACTCCTCAAATCTATTGTACTTCTCTTCTCTAGTAAATCCTGCATGTATTTCAAATGCAAAACAGAGTCGTATAACATTCTGGAACTGGAGGGCTTGTATAATATCTTGCGCATCATAGAATAGTGGCCACTTGTACAATGTATAGACATCTTCTGCAGACAAATTTGTTAGCCACATAGGGTCGAATACCCGAATAGTTTCCATTTTTCCTGCTCGATTTAGAACTATGACCGCTTAGCCTGTTCTCCAATCATAATACCACCATTTGAAGTGTGGAGTGAAGTCCTGTGGCAATTCCCATAAAGGAATCTTGACATTGTGTGCGGAGGACTCCACTTCAGCACCACTTTAGGCCTCCAGAAATAGGATCTACTTCAGACCTATGAATGTACCTCGTTGGTTGTTGAGGTCTGAAGTTCACTCATCTGGTGTGGTATGCTTTCTTTAGAGCAGCCTCAAACCAACCTAACATTTTTCTCAGATCAACATATAGCAGATTTAAGCGTGCCAGCTGGTTGAGCTCAAAACCTGGGAGAGTCTTCAGATCATGTGGATATCTGAAGTACTCTATACCCTTCTCCCTCTTAACAACATAAACATTAAGATCCTCAAAATACGCCCACACAATAATCTTGCCAGACACCTTTAGATGTTTCTTGACCTTGTAGAGATTGGTGTAGGCATTTTGCTTTTAAGCTGTGCGTTGGGCTCGTATCTCAGCAAAACAAGCTTCCCATTCAGCCTTCTTTATATCAACTTCAGCGTCCAAGGCTTGGGCTTGGCTGTCATTCAACCTGGGAGAGGCTTAATGTAAATGTCTGTCATGTCTTACGTATATGTAATGAACAAGTTGAATGAAATACAATATGTGATTGATGTTTATAATGTTTAATGTTTCATTGTTTATTGTGTGACAAAGTATATTAAACTGACTATATAGGTTTGAGGTTATTGTGCATAGTTCTTAGTCAATAATGATTGAGAAACGTGTTCAAACTTAATCATATGAAGTCTTCATACGAATGGACCATACGCATGAATACTTCATGCTAATGGACCAGTCGCACGACTGAACCAGGAGACTAGATCAGTCGCATGATTGGGATATGAGATTGACTCAGTCGCACGACTGAACCTTCAGTCGTGCGTATGAATCAGTCGCATGATTCAGTCGCATGATTCAGTCGCACGACTAAACCATGCTAATGATTCAGTCGCACGAAGTCGTACGATTAAAAAACCCTAACCTATAAATACCACCTAATTTGTGGAAAAATGGAACACTTCAAGACTTTTGACACATATTCGTACCCTAGTCGTCCAGAGACTCCAGAGAGCCTGTTCCAACTTCATAGTTCGCAGTAGATCTTGTTCTAATCGTTCTTAACATTTCTTTAATCGTTAGATTGATCGGAACTGCGTTCTCACTGATTGGATGGCCAATCAAATAGGATTCCGCACTATTTGATCTGGTTTCACGCATTATTAGTTAGTACTCCGTACGTACACGATCCTAACAGATATGGATAGCGAATTGAATTTCTGAACTTCTTTTTTTTGCAATAATTAGATATATATTATCATAAATATAATGTAAAAACAACACACATTAAAAATTCCTATACACTAACAAGTCCCAATAAAAAGTATTTAACACTTTAAAAAATAAACAAAAAGAATTTTAAGTTTTTGGATAATTTAACAAATATCTTTGGTTATAGTTTTTAAAGTGTTAAAGGTTTTTTGTTTTGGTTGAGACTTTACAATATATTGAAACTTTTGTTAAGATGTGTTGCTTTTACATTATTTTTATAATTACAATTATCTAATTATTCCAAAAATAAAGAAGAAATTCAATTGTTCGAATCATTATCCGTATCCGTATCCAAAATTTCAGATATCTGAATTTTAGATATCCGAAATTTCATATATCCGAATACTATAGTGATTTCTACTATCCAAAAATTTCAGACATCCAACTTTGAACACCTAACATGAAGATGAAAGAATTAAAATGACGTAAAAATATTTTTGACTCATTGTAGGCATGTAAAATACTTAAATTCCTCTCATGTGAGGTGCACATGCATGTCTTAAATGTAAATTTTAACGAACACTAGTGCAAAGGACAATATGTGTACAAATTATATATAAAAAAACATACAATGTAATTATTAAAACTAAATGACACACGGTATAATTTCATGTATTAGTAAAGGACATAATTTGTAAGTTACTCAATTTTATAAATTTTACTAATTACTTAATTTTATATCGATAAATTCAATCTTTGTATCATATTTTTAAATGATATAGTTTATTAACAATGTCAATCAGGTATGACAACTATTTATTTGGTTTCAATTATAACTATTATCCAGTCGAGAATTATAATTATTATGCTGACGAGGGTGGTAACTATATTAAACAGTACGCGTCTAACTTGGCGATAATGGTGGGAATGTCGGTGATGATGACGAGGGCGATGGCAGTGAGGTTGACGATGGTGAAAACGATGACAATATCGGGGGTTATATTAGCGTGATAACAATGGTGACGTTTTTGAAAAAAGAGGGCTATAAACACGAATCAGGTTATTACCTAACTGTTACAAAATCTGTCATTTGATAATAACTAATTATATTATTTAAATTGTTAGGGTTTTCTTCTTGTGAATAATTGGTTGATTGAGCAACTAATGAATGTTGAGAAAATGGTTATGTTTAACGATCAAAAAGTAACATATGTGAGTTGGTAGTTAAATATGATTGAAATTTGATCATGGTGGAGTATATAAAAGAGAACCCACTTTTAGAAAAACTGGAACAAATAAAATAAACTGTCAGTTTAAATTACGGAGAAAGTACCAAACAAAAAAGGTGGGTGTATAATAGTTGTTGTAGATAATAATTATAATGATGAACCTCACGAACACCTCGAGGGCATGCATATGCAATGAGACTCACCGAACAAGAGCTTTGTATAGTAAAGCAACTAACAGAGCGACGTGTTGAACCTTGTAATATTTTTGCACACTGAGGAAACGAAATCCCAAAAATGTGCCAACCATAAAAACAATATATAATACTCGCATGAAAATAAAAAAATCAATTAGAATTGATGAAACTTCAATGTAGGTTTTTTTATACTACAACAACATTAATATATTTATACACCTCACATATATGAACCCACAAATACCATAGACGGAGTTTTTTTATACATCACACATCTCACATTTTATGGCACGTCTACCTGTACGGAATACACTTAGAGGCTAATGCAACCAAAGAACAACTAGAGCTCTCAACATGCATATATGAAGCATAAGGAAGTTACTTTAGAAGATTTGATACAACTCAGTGAATTATGCTAAGTATCAAATCTTCCGAAGCCAAAGACCATATCTTTTAAAACCAAATATGAAGTCTTCCGAAGCTTAAAAGACAAACTCTTTCGAATCCCAAGATTGATTTCTTCCTGTGAAGTCGCTGGATCGGTGGACATCCGAGCGTGTTCTTGACGGAAGGATAAACAACAGCAAAAACCAAGAGACAATCAATAACACGAACTCTAATTTAATGGTTTCATTGATAAAACCTAACGATTACAAGCTCGTTACAACATAAGAATCAAGACTCTTGGCAAGGGGAGATCGAGCATGATCTCCCCTCTCAACCGGCAACCCTATGCTACGGGCAGACTCCCTCTCAAAATCCTTCATCTCTCTACACATTGAAACTGGTATATATAGGCCTTGGCCCATAATAGATGTGACTGGGCCCATTCGTGCGATTGGACCATCCGTATGGTTCAATCGTACGACTGGACCATGCGTATGGTTCAATCGTACGACTGGACCATACATATGGTTTAGTCTTATGAATGTCCCAATCGCATTTCTCAGTCGCACGACTGGGCCATTAGCAAGGCTCAGTCGCACGACTGAGTCTTATTCGCATATGCTCCTACGAATGACCCAGTATCATGTGTTTACAACATATCAGGTGTATTACATTAAGCCTAGACTATTCGAGAAGCGACGGACACACTATATATGACTATATATGCTCCAACAAATTCCCCCTTAGCGGTTGCGGATAACACCTCTTACAATCTTCAGTCAATCTTTACTCTGGTTGCCAATAGAATCAAACGAAAACCATATTAGACAACGTTGCCAATCCGTCAGGTTGCTAAAATATCCCTGAAAATGAATTTAGGCATAATAGCTTTCGTTTACTTTACAGAACACCATCATAGCAGCAAGATTCCCCATATGACTGATTTTTCCAGATAATGACGTGAACAGTTTTCCATTGCTTTAATCTTCACACAGGCTAACCTGATTAACATTAACACCTGCAGAAATTCCCCCTCACATTCAGCGTATCCCAATATATAAACATTGTGCTCTCCTGGCGTCTTCATACGGTGTATTGGGAAAAAGGTTGAAGGTTCCAATACACAGCTGACAATATCAAACAAATCAGCATGCACGTAGATTCATCTTCAGAAACCTCCTCACATCATCACTTTCTGACTGCGTCTTCAATTTCTCTATACATGGATTCCCCCTAAGAATGAGAATCCTCTCTGTGCGAATAAATATAACTTGATTGGCCCATGAGTAGTCAGATATTCCTGACTACCCCACAAAACCAGCAGCGACTGCTGACATCTTCTCTTCTCTTTTTCGTGTTCCAACTACATTCACCTATTCTGGAAGTCCGACGAATAATGGGGTATACATCGAACTTATTTGACAAAATAACCTCAGGGTGAATATACTTTGCTCATCCTCAAATCTGTGCAAGAGTCAGTTCCAGACCCTTTTTTTGGTCTGGAACAAATGCGGATGAGTCAATGCGGATGGCTTATTCGTGCGATTGAACATACGACTGGTCCAGTCGCATGACTGAACATACGACTGGTCCAGTCGTACGAATGGTCCATTAGCATGGATCAGTCGTACGAATAGTCCATTCGCATGGTCCAGTCTTACGAATGGTCCATACGCATGGTCCAGTCGTACGAATGGTCCATTCGCATGGTCCAGTCGCATAAGCACATCTGCATGCAGATTTTCAGATTTGCAGCCACTAGAGCTGCCCAAAACCCTAATCTGATGAAGTTTACATGAACCGAAACAAAATAGACATCATCAGATTCGAAAGGGTGATGGGAACGTGGTTTCGAGTTTGATTTTAACATAGAAACAACACACGTAACAAGATCTGAGCAAACACGAAGAACACAAAGTGGGTTTAACGTCAAGATCTGAAATTTGATCCAGAAATCAAGAGCTCAGGTTGCTAGAATGATTGTTAGATCATTCCA